>JAMKCH010061514.1:0-36687 GCA_023653785.1 Ophioderma brevispina
TTCCACGGGGGAGAACGGATTTCTATGGAATGATTATTAAAATTTAACGACAACTCACAACAATTGTGTCATATCGTGTCCTTAAGATAAGGTCATCAAACCTTTTAAACAATTTAAAATCTTTATAAAACATACACCTTAATTCTATCACAACATTTTTTTTTAAAAAGTAGAAATATTTACAACAGATCAGGCCTCCTTTCAGAATTTATCACCTGAAGAGCCCTAATATCTTGAAATAATGTTTTTCAAATCTGGGACGCTATAATATTTTCTACGCATAATTGCCTAATCATACATTCGATAAAAACATGTTTCACAAAAAGAGCACAATCACAAGGAATACCCCGGATGGACTGGCTCACCTCTAAGCAAAGACTATGGGTCATGTAGTATGACCGATTTTACATCTTGCTATAACAATCCTCGCCCTTCGTCCAATCAAACCTGAACTGCCTGCAGCTCCAACAGTTGGTGTGCCAAAGCATGCATTTTATTATTAGGAAATGATTCCGCAAAGCATTTGCCACCTATTTCTGATATTAGCCCCTATTAACAGAAGCCTTACCATCTGTTAAAGGGATCTCAATGTTTGTTATATTCATATGGGCTTCTTTTCGCCAATAATCAACCTTATTCATATGGAATAGCCCAGTTCCTAAGTTCATTTAAAATCCCCACCCACTCCCTGTGTGGAAGATTTTGTGAAAGTCCCCACAAGGTGTAATATGGCAAAGCCCATTCAAAACACAATTAAAATCCAGCCCTCTCTTGTGGCGATTCCTTGTAAAGACACTATCAAGTGATTCACGCGAAAGAGTCAAAATATTCTTGAAATTGCAGAAATACTTAAATTGAAGGATAAGCTTTTGAAATCTTATAATGTTTTTTTTTTCCAACTGATGAACTGACAGAAAAGGAAAAAACTGCAGTCTCAAAGGTACAATTTTCCATTTCATTATGTGACATGATTGAAGTGTCCGCCCGCACAGTAATGACTAAAATATACAATTTTGTCATTATGTTGCTTTTGGTCTTATCACTTTGTTGTATGTTAAGATACTTACTTGTTACAAACATGAAAAAGTCTTATTTTTGATGTTTTTTCAATTTTCCTGATTTCGCAAAACTGATATTGCCTCTAAGTCATCCACTAGAGAGCAAGATTCAAAATGGAGTAGCACATAATTATACAAATACTACACCTCGTTAGAGAGAAAATAGGGCACACTATTCTCCCGAGGTACTGGTTTACGGGCCTTTATTCCCTCACCCGTAGAGAGAGGATGATAGTCCCATAGCCAGTAACAAGGTAAACATGTGCCCATTTCCCCGTGATATAGACGCATTTATTATTTATTTTATTATACTCCGCGTGGCTCTATAGGGACAAGTTACGACCTGAAGTGTGTGCAGAAAGATAGCATAAATAATAATTGTCTACTGCTGTGAAAATTAAGCATGAAGCCGGTGTTTTCTTTGGCGCAAAGAATTCTCACAATGACCATGAAGCCATCGGTACGTCCTTATTTAGAGATATTTCCATTAGGGCCCAGGAATTGGATTGTTAGTTTCCGGTTGACCGTTCGAAAAAAAGGACGAGGTCACTATTTCATTAATTCATATTTTCAAGATTTTCATATAAATTGGTATAAAGATGTGTCCTAACCTAAATTCATATATCCAACATCAGACTTTATAACCATTTGAATACTTTTAAGTAATATTTCCTTCAAGGTGCGTGTTCCGTCGTCTTTGGGACCCCCTGATTTGCCCGGAAGTAGATTGATTTTGATATCAGATAAAGGCCGTATTTTTCTCATTTCGTCCTGAAATTTTGAGCCTCAATTCGTTCATTCCCCAAGATATAAACAAACAGACTAGCTTGTAGCTAGTTAGCTGTCGTTATTGAAAAATGTATAGTGGGATGGGTCACTCAAAAGGGAGCAACTTTGCCGTGACTGATTTTTTTGAATTTTTGCTGTTCTTTATGTAAGTCATTTTTAAGGTTTTAAAATGACCCCAGATGACCTTGTCGGCCCAAATCGACCCGCCCAGCACCGTTCCTCTGGAAACACCAAGGCTTCCCCATTTTGACCTCCTTTGAACCTTGAATGACCCGGATGACCTTTGATCCCCTAAACCAATACAAACTTGGTCTTTGGACGGTCAGGAGGCACCCACCCACCAAGTTTCACGTAATGGAACCCTCGATAAACAAAAATCTACACGATCAAATAGACACAGTCATACTGACGACACATAGCAGACCACCGGTATTAATTATAGATTTATTGCATCAAAATTAAAAATCTTTGCTGTCGGTTTCATCAACTCATATCAAAATCAGTTTCGAAGCTTTGATACTCTATTAGCCCTTTTCCTATACTTCTTAAACTTCGAAGTACAAGTAAATTAATCGTGCGCGCTGCGCAGCATTATCGCGCCTTACTAACAAAACGCGCTATACACTCTTATCGCAGTCAAATAATCGCGCGCATTAAGGCCACAGTTCAGATGTGACAAACAAAACAAATCTCTTCAACTCTTATACTGATACTCAAAATAACTAGTCATATAGTCACAAATACAGGCATCCTTGTGAGACTTGTGTGGGAGTTTTATTGATTACTTTGTACTTCTAGGGTTTAACAGAGTACTAGTTCTTCACCTTCAGTACAAATCAATCCATGTCTACTGCAGTTGCGTGTCCCACACTGCAACACTTCACATCCTGGACCTTCCAGTTACCCATGGCAATACACGCGCCCAGATGGCACTGCCCATATTGCTCAATCATCTGGGGTGCAAATCCGCTCATGCACCCACACAATGGTGGACACTGGCGACTACACGCGTAAGCCGGTCCTGACTGCAAAATGGAATGAATAGAAGAAACATTACTCTCGGGCCAGCACATGTTGACTTCCAAATAATTTACATTTTCATGAAGGACTAAATTGTACAAGTTTTATATGTGCATCATCCCTTATCAAAAAAAAACAACCCACAGAAATGGAAATCATTAGGAAACAGTAGTGTAAGCTGCGCTTATCCACATCGCCTTTCAAACCAATCCCCGGCCCGTGTTCAAAATTCACCCCCCATCCCCTGCTGAGCCGTTTCTACGTGAATTTGGCTACCGATCCATCCCGTCCTCGCAGGTTTTCTTGCTCCAAGAACTCGGTTTCCTCCTGCATCTAAATCGATCGGACCTCGTTCCCATAAAGCTTTCCTTGGCGTTCTGGATTCACTTGTTGTGTTGTAAGCAGCCTAAGAGGGCTCCACAAGCGGCGCCTGAGCACTTCGGTGATTGTGTCCGTGTGTTAGAAGAATTAAATATTATTATTATTATAATTATCTATTATTATATTATTCCATTGGAATCAACACCAGCCCTGAAGATTTTTAAAGGAAGACTTTCAACAGAGAGAATATGGATTTTAACTGAAACTTCTTGGGGTAAGTTTGTTTTAAAATTCACACATCTACCCTGTGGAAGACTTCCTTTAAGTTTTTTCAATAGGGTGAGATAAATTTTTTCAAAGGAATGGACTAATAGGTTCTGTCACTTGAAATACACATCCACTGTTAAAACAATTTAGGTTTAAGTCTTCCACAGGTTAGTATGAATTTTAAATGGGAAATAGTAGCCCCCATTCAGACACTACATTTGAAATTCCATGACCTCTATGGTTGCACATTCCTTGATAGCATTTCCACTGTAGAAGCAGAGATTCCAAATGGGTAAACATTTGTCTACAAATATGCATTGTTCGAGGAAATAAGGGCACAACAAACACGAGGGGCCCCCCAGGACGAACCGGGGGCCAGGCCGGTGATGTCCTCACCCCATGGAGAGGGTGCGAGAGTGTCCTTGCCAGGAACAGGTAAAACAGTGGGCCCCATTTCCCTCGATACAGACCAGTAGTATTTGTTTTATTGATACTTAACGTGCTCTAGGGACGAGTTACAACTTGTGGCCGAAAGATAAGCATAAATAATAAAATTGTCTACTGCCTGTGAAAATACGCATGAAGCCGGTGGTTTTCTTTGCAGGCATTCTTCACTGACCTGCAAACCATTTGGTACGTCTTATTTAGAGATACTTGCCAGTATATATGTGCCGATAATTCATGCCAATAAATTCATTTAACCATTCCTTGTTCTTTCCTTGCAACAGAGACACCTGGTTAAATACAACAATGACAGTGGTGAGTGCCAAATGGGGACTTACCAATGGGCGGGGGTGATAGGGGTAATTTTGCCCTAGAGTCCATTAATTACACGTTGCCTGACCCACCGCCATCAAGGTTAATGGCATTCACAGCACCATGTTTGAGTAAGAAATCTGCAAATTCTGGTCTGGCAACGTTTCCTGTAGGAGTGAAATACAGAATACGAATCAATGCAGGCCGCATCAAGTTGCCGAGTGGCCCCACCAAGCTTTGAACCAGGGACCCTTAACACCAGAATGAAAGCCAGTTCCTGATATTGAAGCTAACTGTGTAATCGTTGATGAATATTTACCCTCTAACATGTGTTTGTCCTCTACTTGTGCTACATTAACCTTCTTCACGATCCTGCTAGAGCTGTTCCTTGCAGACAAAACATCAACGAACTTGTCTATATACCTGAAAAGAGGAATAACATCCATGCATATTGTAAGAGCAAAATCTTACAACTTAACTTCAAAGCAGCATGTAACAGCAGTAGTCACTTGTCAGTGGAGATTGGGGGCAAAAGGTATTAAATTGCCCATGACAATCTAGACATCCATGTTAAATATGGTGTCTGTTATGCATTCCTTTGTCACTACCCCTCATATCGGTATGAATAGAAAGTCCAATTGCAGAGAAATGGCACAGATGGATACACAAGGCGGTTCTCGAACCAAAAGGTCCCCCCTCATCGGGTAGAAAGGGGAAAAGTAACACAACTTAAAGATCACAGGAGGATTGTGATGAAACAATAAAGGCTCCTACCATAGCAGATTCAATACCTTGGATGACCCGGTGGCCCCTTGAAAACTTCTGGTATCAATGTGACTACACACACCACGTTTTATGACCATACAACTATTTAACAGTGAATTGACATCAATGACCTCAGACATGACCCGAAAAAATTGGCACTAAAAGTTGACTGCACCCACCGAGGTTTCATTACCATACAACCATGCATAGTGAATTTGACCTGGTACCACATACTTGAAATGACCTTCAAAATTTTTGGCGCTGAATATTACCACACCCAACCAAGTGTTCATCCTCCTAACCCGAAACGTTTAGGGATTTGACCTTGATGACCCTCAAATGAACCTTGGAAATGACCTTTAATTTTTTTTGCACCGAATGTTGAGCACACCCACCAGGTTTCACATCATCCTCCTACCAACAATGACAAGTTAAAGCATTTTTGACCACATTTGGGAAACCTTTGACCCCAGGCACATGGACCCATCTCCGAACTCATCGGCCGCCTACTTAGCCGACATATATGGTGCAAAGATGGACACCCATACTTGCTTAGATCAAAGATCCGTGTTTACAAGGTTTATAGTCAATTTAACCCTATTTTTTTACCATATTTTTGACCTCATTTGACCTTGTTACCCATGACACATAACCCACTTCGGATCCCACCACCCACGCGTCCTCAAGATACATCTATGTTTGGTCGAAGAATGGACACCCCACTTGCTTAGTCCAAAGGATATCGCGTGGGCCACCCCACACGCACCCACAACACACGCAACACATGGACGGGGAAGCATTTCTATAGTGGCCCCTTCGCCAACAAAAGTTGGCGGGGTACCAAAAATTGACTTTGATATTATAGTTGGGTGTAGCCATGCAGAAAAATATATTTTTTTAAAGGATAACCGAAACTTAGAGTTTTGCATATATAACAGACAAAGGCATTATAACTTAAGAGTTTTTCCGAGCTTGCTCGAAGCAATCCTAGTTCGTGAGTTCTCCAACTTAAATCATCAACTTCTGGTATTTGCTACATCTCTCCGTCCATCACAAGACACTTTTTTAGTTTCATACTGATGACTGGATGTAGAGATTGGGAAGATCTTGCAAACTACAAGCTCACAAGCCAAGTTTCTGAAAGAATTCACTCAAATAATATCAAGCCCAGTTCAACTCAATCACTTTAGGCCAAGACATCCTCCATCTTATACCAACTTGAAATAGGAGGGAATTACATGGAACATTCCCCTAATCCGAACATGTGTTTATAAATTATACCTGTTCCCTGGATTTCCACCTCTGCAAAGACATTAAACAAAACTTGAAGACTGGCCTAACTAACCCACGTAAAGTCACAGTCACATAAATTGCTCTTTTGGCAAATTCCTTTTCTTTCCATCCTCAGGTCCCCTCATACTAGAAGTCACAATCCTACTAACAACCTGTTTTCTTCAGTAAGCCTGCACATTCTGCCTTCCTGCTCTCATCTAGATAGCTTTCACCAGCCTCTCAGATCCAACCCCTCCCCAACACTGAACAAGGATTGAATGTTATCAGCACATCTCTTCTTCGCAAGATAGCTGTTTTGAAATAGTCCCTTTTCACACTATTTTAGCATAGCACCCAAAAAAGTGGCTTCTTTACATTTATCAAGAGGTTTTCCAACTTTCAGATTTGCCTCCATACTTAGGATATTGAAATATGGTTAAAAAAGTTTAACGGCATGGCCACACTTACCCAAACACCAAAGTTCCATCCTTCCTAATCCCCAAAATGTGCATTCTGTATCCCTTGTGAAATTCATACTAGCTTACCGTCACGCCCAAATTCCCGTAACATTCCCCTGTGTGCGTATTAAAAAACCCTGCATTTGCCGCTACAAGACAACTCCTCTGCTCTGCCGATTTAGCTACCGTTGCCCGCCTCTGGATTCACACCCGCCAACCTCATCAGGTTCTCCCAGAAAACGTTCTTCAAAGGTATAAGTGTAAGCTATATGACCAGGCGAGACCCGGCCAGGAAAATTCTCATAAAATCTAACTGACAGTTAAATTGGAAGAGTTACTTTGGCATCAGAAGTGGTTTTGGCTGGAAAGAGTTTTGGGGCCTGGTGAGTGATGTTACCATAACTTGCCCGCCTGGCATTCCCTAGTATTTCTTGTGAATCGGTGAGGCCCGTGAAGCCTTGCTGTGTACATATGGAGTTAACACATCACCTGGAAATGAACTGAATACAAACATCGAAGATGTGTTACTAGAACACTAATACAAATTGCACTTTTGAATATTTTTTTGAGTCATTTGGTCCATTTTTTTCTTTCATTAGGGCTGGGTTTCTTTTGGTATTCTAATATACCTTGTCAACGTGAATGACAAACTTTTTTTCTTTTGGGTCCAAGAAAAAAGTGTGCCGCGCCCTCTTGTGTCATGTCCTTAATTTTGTGGTGGGAGTGGATTGATCAGAAAATTCTCTAATTACTCTTTTCACAGTATTTTTAATGCCTTTTGGTGTCTAAATTATCTATAGAATAGCTCCAAGATAGCTTGAGTTTGAAAGTTGCATGAAAAATTGGAGCAATTGCGTTTTCTTAAAAAATTACGTTTTAGGTCAAAACTTAGCATGAGGGCGCTTTTCAATTTTCGCCAATGCTTTTTTTCTTTTGCTTTTTTTGAGTTTGCAGCTACAAAGATGATCAAAAACTTGACCCTGCTCAAGGAAATTGGATCAGTCTATCTCATTTAGTTTTGCCTTTAGCACTCATTTGAATGTCCCTCACATGCTCCTATTCAAATGTAACATGGGTCTATGCACTTTCTTTGTGTAGAACTGAATGGGACTTCAAATGAAAGTTGAAATGACCACTGCAGACAAACTACATGTAATAAAGTACACTCAAAAATTTACCGCTAATTTTGACCTAAACCGTCAATTTTTAAGACGCAATGTCCAATTTTCGTGCACTTTCAAAATCAGATATAGTGAGCGCATTTACATAAAAGTAACATCAAAAGCATTACAAAATACCTGGAAAAGAGTAATTACAGGGATTTTCTGCTCAAATCCCCCCACCACAAAATTGAAGGACTGACACAAGAGGGCGCTGCACACTATTTGTTCTTGTACCAGAGGTAAAAATTTATCATTTCATGGTTTGAGATGGTTTATAAATAATATAAAAAACCCCAGCCTTAATGAAAATAACCAAAAAAGTAATTTTGCCCTCCGTACAGCCCACTCCTCACTTCTATCTATCTAACGGCCCGCAGCCGAGATGCTTTTCATGTAGCGCCAAATATCCTGTTTTGTCCCATTAGGTTGGGGATGTCAGATGGTCCCTGCTGGAGTCTCGAGCAATCACATCATGTAGTTAAAGGGGCGACGGACGACCCCTGTTTTGGCATGGTAACCTTCCCACTTTGCCGTCTGAGACACTTGGTCAATCGCACGATTGACAAGTGACCGGCAAATCCCCCGTGGGCACGTCCGTTGGGCAACAGAAGATAAATGTGGAGGGATATCTCCATATATCTGTGCTTTGTCTTTGTGCTTGCGCCAGGATATGTTTTTGTACTCGCATAAGAAGCTTGGTGTAGTGCCATCCAGTCTATCCTGTAGCTCTTTCTGTCAAATGGTTCCGGTCTCATATCCATATAACAGGATACTCTCTACACAGGCTCTAAAGAATTTCAGCTTGGTTTAATTGGAGATGCCAGATTGCCATAAGTGTGTAGTTTCTTGCCAGGCTTCCAAGCTTGTCCTTCGTGACAGGAAGTCTTCTTGCTGTCGGCAACCTAGGACCCTAGATCTTGAAGTCCTTGACCTCTTTTGAGTTGGCTACCATCTGCTGTGCAGATAGGTTGATTGATCGTCTTCCTTCCTCATTGCAGTCATATCTTCATCTTCTTGGCATTTGATGTAGGCCGACTTTCTAGTTTACGTTCATAACCATAATCAAAGGTTGAATGTTGCATAACACTCTTCCTTGTAAACTCAGCTAATCATGATGTTTAGGCAAAGAGAAGCAAGATTTCTGGGCAGTTAACCGTCTATAAATAAAAATCTTATTATTTGCAGTGTCTTTTCAATGGACTTGGATTATGTGGCATTATCTGCTATCCTAGAGCCCAAAGCCCAAAAGAGAGAAGTCAGAAATATACTTTTGTTCACTCTTTGGGTCAGATGTGACCCATTTGGCCACCAGGGTGTCAAATTTGGAATCACTGGAAAATTTCAAAACCAAAATTATTATACCTGAAATAATGTATTTTTTGAAAATAAAGATCGAGGCCCATGTGTGCATGAGCACATTGGTCAACTGTGAACACATGGAAGACTTGTTTCATCAAGACATACACAACCAATTTGAAGAAGTCCATAATGTCAATAACCATAGACAAAAAAACTTGTCACCAATCCCGGTATTTTGTGTTAACAATTATAAGTTCCATGGTCCGATCCTAATAGCTTCGTCCCCAGGGACACCACATTTTACCGAAGTGGTCAAAATTTCGGTAACAGAAGAAAGCTACAAGCTAACTATTTTTCTCATTTACCCTGTGAAATCTTCGGGCTAAAGGATGTTTGGTTTGGATTTATGAGCGAAAATATACCCCATGTTGGTCGACATAATATTTTACACAAATGGGGGAATTGCAAATCAATGTTTTTTTAGCTATCCACTTTAAAACTGGTTTTGAAATATCAGCACAAAACTTTACGGTGGGGTGTTTGGGGTTAAGGCCATTCTATCGAGATGAAAAATTTATAGACTTTAAATCGGGTCTCCACTCACCCCCCGTTTAAGACAGACCTCGTCAAATCGACTTTGCATTAGCCAGGTTTACTGAAAATTCTCTCGGGCAATTAAGAATATGATACGTTTATCGGTTGACCATGGTTCCCACTTAGTTTTTTAACTTGAACTCACTTGAACCCCATAATTTTCCAAATTCCTAAATTATCTGGTCCAGGGAATATTTGTGGTCCCGAACAGCCTTTCCACATGTTTGTAAGTAACTACTAATCAGGACATTAATCAGTTTCCAAATACATGGTGCGTAAGCTTTCCTGATTTCTTATTGTGCCTTTGTTGAAACTTTCGAGGTATCACATTTTCCTTAATTTTTAATGTTAACAAGTGTGGGTTTTCTGTCAGGACAATACAAATAGTCAAATAGCCATTGCAATATGTGAATTTGGTTTTTCCCACAAAGAGCACTATTTTGAATGCTGCATTTAGCAGAAGTAGTATGTGTAATAAATTTTGGCTATTATTTCAGATTTGGAAACATATATTTTTTGGCCTTTCAGAGGCTTAAGAAATATGGGGTCAAAGTGTACTAATTTTGTTATCTAATTTATTGTGTCCAGTGAAAAATTCTGTCTGTTCATTGAAAAACGCCAAAACCTAACCAAAGTGGGACCCTGCAGTTGGAACCCTTACATATGAATATTTGATTACATTTACAACTTGATTAAACTTACAAGTGTAGGCTTTCTTGTCTAAGAAACAATTTTGTAATTATTTTAGCCAATTTCAAAATTTTCTGTACAGGTCACATTTTCTAAGTCACAGTATTAAAATACAATATGAACTAGCAACCTTATACCTTTTGGTGGGTCGTTTGGACACTATTTTTAGGCACGTTGGAAATCCCGGACTGGGTAACGGTGGTTTTTTTTACTAAAAATTAATTTTGGGTTAATTTAATTACTTAATTCACTATTTTTATGTTGAAACATAATCATGTGAGATTATAAGCCTTTGCAACCATTACAGGTCAGGTGCATTATGGGTAACATCAGAGATAAACACTATACGAGTGCTGTAAAGTTTCTAAGCAATGATGGCACATTTTTGAAGAGCGCCCCCATTTTCAAAATTTGTATATTTTTGCACCGTTACGTTGGTATGTCCCAGGACGATACCTCGAACGAGAATGCTAAAAAATTCGTATTTATCACACAATAATCGATCATGTTTCCCAATTTGTAATTTTGTAATAGGACTGGGATCCCAGATTGGAAGAGCTGGAAATGCTATGTTTATGTCCGTCCGTGATGAAATACTGACACCTCGAGAAAATAACCCTCTAACTTGAACTTGCCCGCGGAACTAATAGTAAACAACTAATGGATGAGCGTAGACACGACATGGCGATATTTCCCGGTATTCACATTAAGGCCGTTTCCAGCAGCAGTTTAATATTATCGGGGATCCCGATAATAATTGTTCTATACAAAATTCTTCGTTGTGACAATAGACATTTTCGAGCTAACCATGCAAAGGTATAGTTTACTAGCCAGTACCAATGCAACCGTGTTAAAATCTCCAAATTTTGAAAAATGGGGGCGCTCTTCTCTCAAAAAAATGTGCTAATATTGCTTAATTAGTGAACTTTAAACTTATCATAAAAATGTTTGGTAATCTATTGTCTGATCACATACATGTTTATTATTCCGTGACAAATGCATATGGACAAACATTGCCGAATTAATGGGTTGTGATAATTAGCGGCCCTGGGTCACTAGTGAACCTGAGAATTCACAGACTTATTCCGTACAAGTCTGAAGAATTCATCATGGTAACTAGTGACCCAGGGTCGCTCTACTTTGTCACAACCTTGCCAATAATTCTTATACCGTATAGTTATTACTGTTGGACAAGAAGAATCCTTGAATTTCCCAAAAAAGAGTCGCCAAGTTAACTACACAACGGCCATCTATGGAAAGCCTGAAGGAGGCTTTCCGTTTATCTCACAAAATGGAGTCATGAGCAATCCAAGTCGAGCATAACAGTTGTATTGTGAAAAAGGCTTATTAAAAATCATGTATTTGCCAAAGATATGTTAAAAATTGAATGGTTCCTACAGTGCAGTGTGTGTTGGGGGTGTGCCAAATTCAACAACGCGACCGACAAATAAAAAAAGTTGACCAGGCATGCGTACCAATGTAGGAATGTTCAGGATTTCATCACAAGAGGGCTCACTTCATCAGGAATTCACATCTTAAGCAGACGATGGTGGCAAGCCTCATTCATAGAAACTCACCCAAAATATCAAAAGGAATTGTGTCTGTTAATACAGAGTGCAATGGCAAAACCACAAACAATTGGGTGCTAGAGTTGGTCCTGGGCATTCCCATGACCACATCTGACATGCATCCTCGTCCGTGTATTCATACTGGTCAAACAAAATCAGAAGTAACCCTTATAGTGGAGTGTATTCTAAAAGCAATATTAGCACATTTTTTTGAAGAAAGAGAGCCCCCCAATTTTTCCAAAATATGGAGATTTTTTAAAGGTGCATTGGTACACTGGCTAGAAACTATAACCTGTGAATGGGTAAGCTCGACAAAAGTCTATGTGTCACAAAAGAAGGAATTTGTAACTAGAATAATTATTACGGGGATCCCCGATAATAATTTAAACGGCCTGTGGAAACGGCCTTCCAATGTGAAATAGCCGGGAAAAAATAGCGCCATGTACGTGTCTACGCTCTCCATTAGCTGTTTTTTTTTTTAATAGTTCAGCAAAGTCAAGTTAGAGGTTATTTTCTCGACGGTGGCACTATTTCATCATGGAACGGACATAAACGTTAGCATTTCCAGCTCTTGCGTTCAGTCCAATCTGGGATCCCATTATAATTACAGAATCGCTTATTTTGTGATAAATACGCATTTTTTAGCAGTCTCGTTCGCAGGTATAGTTTCTAGACAATTACCAACGTAACCTGTGCAAAAATATCAACTTTTGAAAAATTGGGGGCGCTCTTCAAAAAAAATGTGCCAATAGGACTTTAAGTTCCAACGGTTTGGAGTAAGAAAATATTCCTTGTCAACATAGCCTTGGCCTATAAAAAATTCAGAATTTTTCGTCAAGATTTCGCTTTTATTTGTTAAGGGCCATTTCGTGATTCCACAAACCTCTCCACACGACTGACTTAAAAACAAGGTGAGATTTTTATATCATTTGAACCGTTTAAGCTCTGTAATCCATGTGTTCCTAATCTTAGTGCAAATTCGGTCGATCTGTAAGACATTCACCCATCGTGTATTTTCTGTCCGTAATTGGACAGAAAAATTACAGCCACAGTGGGCCTGTGGGACCGTGGAACAAAACAAAACAATTGCTCATAACACAAAAACGCAAGATCAGGATCAAACCTCAAACTTTGTGAATGTTTTTCTCAAGGATATCTAGTGAACAATGATGAATAAAACAGGGGTTGCTGGAATCACGAAATGCACCTTTAACCCAATGGCAATGGCGATGGTCTAAAAATTGGTATTTCTTGGCCGGCCTTTCTCCTGGCAAAACATGGCAAATAGTGTATTTAATATGATGCAGGTTTGGATGAAAACAACAATGTTTTGGCATGTTAACATTGCTAAATCTAGATATTACCCCTTTCCAACTGTTAAGGCGTCATCACCAGTTTATATTAATATTAGGGAGTGACTATATACACGGCTGCCGTGTACGGAAAACCCGGAGGACGGAGACCTATATACACAGCAACTTCGTTTTTCTGTCAATCAAAAATTGGTTTGGCTTCCTGATTGGCTCAATGTGAATGTAGGCCTTTGTAGGCGCGATCCCAATGCTCAATAAAAATCACAGTTTAACGGCCCCAAAATACTTGAAATTTAATTCAAACTAGCCTGAACAAGTCCAAGAAATGTGAAGTTATACAGAGATTCGCATTAATTGCATGTCGGGGAGAAGTTCCCGGAGATCGGCAATATTTGTTTGCGTATATGGGTGGCGAGAGGACTTATAACCTCAGACATCAATGCGCGATTTCATTAAAGGTGCTGCCTGCCCAGGCGAGCGATTTCACATATAAGTGTCCCTAAAAAATTGAAAAAAAATACTGATTTGCCCTGATGTAAAGCTTTCCATCAAAAATATTCCCATCTGAAAGGATTTAAGCTGAGAAAATGTTTTTCTTTGGTACAAAAATGTGAAATTCTAATGTCGTAGTAGTAGAGGAAGCAAATACGAAATTATCCTATATGTTTTATATGGAAATATAAGGAATATGAAAATCACCTTTTTAATATCTTTCTTTGAGACATTCTTCGTAGCCTGTACAAGTAAGAAATCACTTGATAGTGTCTGCTGATCTATATGGAAATTATTTATTTATTGCACAAGTTTGTTGTTTGGGTACCTCAAAAATCTATTTGTGATTGCACCTTTAACGTGACTACTCCCGGACCATTGACGACACCAATTGAGTTACGCTTCCCAAGTTATAAACAACAAAGGAATCACATAAAAAAGAATGTAATTAGGGGGGATTGAGTAAAAAAGATAGTTGTCTTTTCTGGAAGGTAAACAGTGCAGTATGTGGGGGGGTGTGGGGGATTGTATGGATTGTTGGGGGATTGTTTATATGTTTTTGTACGTTTTCACAGAATATTAAACAAATGGTTAATGCCAATGTCGAGCCACACTTTAACTTTTAAAATAAATTACAGATTGATTTCTATGAAATCACAAAGGTCACATGAAAGCAAAGCAAAGGTAACTAACAATTTCTTAGAACCAAAGATGGGATCTAAGCGTCTTAAAAATAGTTGTAGCTCTGTGCAAGCTCTATAACAACATACTAAAAAAACCAGAGCATCAATGATGCAGTTATAGCCTATAATATGATGCCATTCAAGACAACAACAACATCCTTTAAAGTACCTTATATATTATTTACAATAGAAAAATTGCACATTAATACCAATTTTGGTCATGATATAATACAAACATGGAAAGCGGGTGAGCATTTAATTAAAAAATACACAGAAGTGAGTAACATGAACGCGCCACCAATACTTGCATGACAGGGGGGGTCCCCTTTAAGAAGGGGATTTTGGGAATAGAGAATACCCATGCTGGCATCACAGGACATATTGAGGTGAAATGTCAAAATGGTGCATTGTGGGATGAAATCAATACACTCTGAGATAGCAGCGTGTTGTAAGGCCACTTATCACTGGTCTGGTTGGAGAGAATTGGGCGGTTTCAAGTTAGTTGTTAACACAGTGAAGGTTAAAGGAGCCAAACACATGTCGCTTAATTGCCATCATTAAAGGAAATATGTCATTGATCTGATTTTGGAAAATTGGTTATGGATGGAAAGCTTAAGAAACATAATAGATACATATAAATCAAAATCAAGTTGAAAATTGTCCACATTGTGGTATTTGCCATTTATTTTTCCGCCCCAAATTTAATTCAATACGCTACTCGAAAACGGATCCGACAAATGCCAAACCGCAGGCAAATGGTGACGTCAAAAGTGATGACCATCCATAATTACGTCATTTGATGACCATCCATATCGCAGTGTTGACCATTAATAATAATTTTAAAACACAACAAAATGAAACAAAATATTCATCTGTAAATTATTTTTCTATTTATTATTCTTTTATTATCCATAATAGTTAAGATGCAACACTACCTCCCCCCCCCAAATTCGAGTCACACGATTGTTTGGTCATCACTTTGACGTCACGAGGAGGGCAAAATTGGGCGAGCTTTGATAATATGAAGCACCGTGGCAAAAAACTCCGCGTTTTATTGTATTATATTGTCCAAAAGCAAAATTTAAAATGCCTCTAGTTTGGTTAATTTTACATCAAATTGTATTATTTTTTCGGGAATTTAGATTTTGTATGTACTATTATTTTATGAATGTAAGTCAACTGAGCTTGACAAAAATCTGGACATATTGGCTTTTTAAAGACACTATCACAGTGATTTATCGCCAAAGAGTCAAAATATGTGAATTTGCAGGGAAAGGACTAGCGTAAAAGTGTTTAAAAATGTGAAGAATAAGCCTGTGAATTCTGACATTAATATTATGTTACCTTTCAAATGAAGAAAGAATTGACTGAAAATGAAGAAAAGAAAAAACAGCAGTTTTCATCTGATACGAATATCCATTCAATTAGTGTAAATAAGTGTCCGAACCGGACAACACTAATGACTAAAAACATCCATATTTTTGTCCATGTAGGTTCTTTTGGTTGTATCATTGCAGGGTATGTTAGGGGATACCTATACTTGTTACAGGATTTTCATGCAAAAATCTGATTTTTATTTTTTTTTTTTTTTGAGTGGATTTTTTTTTCGATTATATTTTGATTTAAAGCAAAAAATCATTGAGAGGCCTTTAAGTTGCACTTCATATAACACTGCTAATGATTTAATACCACTAGTGTTCAGAGCACTGGCCCCTATAAGGAAACGTTCTATATGCATATAAGATGTACCCCTTGGTTTGCAAGCGCAAACAATTTTTGAGTTTGCAGATTCAATATACTTTGGTAAATGTGAGAAGTAGAAGAAGGTAAGGAGTTTCTGCCAAGTGAAAAAAAATCCTTCTTTTGGAATTAAATGGAAAAGAACTTCCATAATAAAAAAGCAAACAAATTGAAAACTGGGCTAATAAGATCAAAGCATTTGATAATGGAATATCCGGGTTTGTAGGAACTCCTAAGGAATGGTGTGGTAGGTCAAAATGAATGAAAATGAAAACAAAAAGAACATCTTTAAGAAACTTTTGTGAAAACTTATGATTATAACTTTTTATATCAATAACGGGGTTTCTTCAAAATAAAAAACAAAACGTCAATTTTATTAAAAATTTCCTGCCATTGTGATGAGTGATTAGGCATGACAAATATCTACTTTGTGACTTGTCTGATGAAGATTGTTTCATGTAAGTAGAGCTTTGGGCCTGATGTAAGGCATTTGCAGTTATAATGTAGACTACTTGATTTTTCAAAAAAATGCATGCTAGGCAGAACGGTAGGAAAATAATAAACCAGCCGCCACAATACATTTTGATCATTGGTTATAACAGCTCTAAATATAATACATTTCCTCTAAAATGTGATTGATTCCACAAAGCACTTTAGATGCTGATGTAGGCCCCTACTACTATTAATTAATCTTGTGTTATTTCTGTGTTCAATAATCTGTTAAGGGTCATGCCATGTCAAATTCAACAAAGGACTCCCGGCATGACCCTCTCAGATTTTTTCTTTATATTTTGGTGGAATGGGATTATAGTTGTACCTGATGGGCGATTCCACGATATGATATAAAGTGGTCATGCATCCAAAAAATGAAATTCAATTCCAGACATTATTTCTACTGATAAGTGAAGGAATAAGGTACTGGGCATTCATACTAAACTTAATTTAAGTCATTTCCCCCGTTTCCATAAATGCCATTACTAATTTTGAAGGGTGGTTTTTCTATGATAATTTCCTCCAGGACTTAACATGTATGTAATTGTCCATTGACCATTTTATGCTAAATTAGTTTTGTTTACTCCGCAGAGTACAAACGGATTATATTATTGATACTTCAAATCCTATTTAGTTTATCATTAAGCCATCCCTTTGAGGCAGAAAAACGATATATAACCAACTGCAAAATATGGCAAATGGCGTCATGGACATTACATTGCGTATGGCATATATTTTGATACATTGTAATGTCCATGACGCATTAAACCCATGCACAAAAACGTTGAAACCTTTTTCTCTTTTAGAGCAATGGTATGACCCACATTTTCACTCCTTGAGTGTATGCAAATCAGGCCCAGTTTGCTCAGTGGGGATGCTGAATATCAACCACATGAGAGAAATGCAAAACTATGATTACTATTTATAAATAGATCTGCAAGTTTTAGGAGACTAGAACCGGGCCACCGCCCCAAAGTCCCACCCCTACCATCCGGGGTGCCACCGCAGGGCCGAGCAGTCCGGAGCGGACCCCACGGGGCCAGGAACCTCTGCGGGGGGACAAATCCGCATCACGTCCCCTGTCGCAGAACCCCAAGCCCAACGCCAGCCGCCACCCTGGTCCAAGCCACCGATCCCCCCTCCAACCGCCTCTCATTCCCCAGCCTCTGCAAGCGAAGATCTTGCAGCCCTCTCGCTCCCTGCAAGTTCTTTACACATTGGCCGCAAGTGCTTGGAACTCCTCTCTATTCCCCTCTAGGACACACGTGTACGAGACACGGTGGGGAGGGGGAAGAGGGAAGCGGGGAAAAAAAAAAAAGTGCACTACACCCCTCTCCCACAACAACAGAGCACAAACAAAACCACAAGGACGGAAAGCCGAAAAACGTGAAAAGGCAAAAAACAAACAGACGGGACAAGGAAAAAAAACAAAAAGAGTGACCATTACAAAACAAAAAACAGATTTCAACTTCTAAAAACAACCCAAATATTTCCTTCACAACACCCACATCTTTCCTTCCCCAACAAACCCATCTTTCCCTTCCCAAACAACCCAATATTCCTTTCAACATCAAAAATTCCAATATCACAAACCATTGTCATCACCCTCACAAAAAAACAAATAAAGTTAAAAAAAAAAAAATTAACCTTAACAAAAAAAAAATACATTAAACAACAAACAAACATAACCAAAACCACAAAAAAATCCAATTTAAAAATAAAATACTACCAGATCAAAATAAAAATATAAACTTAAAATAACCATTCAATAACAAACACTAAATATCAACAAAGCCAAAAATAGTCTCCTCACCCAAGCCCAAACCATTAAACTTGAAAAACCCAAAAATATTCCACCTCCTTACAAATGATAAAATATTAACAACACCATAAATCCAACTTAAAACACCAATCTCCCCTTCCATTACCAACACCAATATACCCCCCCTGTAACACACACACAACCCCCACTACCCCCCCGCCCCCCCCCCCTTACAACACCCCCCCGCCAATGCTTACCCCCCCGCCTCTCCCCACCCCGACCCCCCTTCTCACACCCTGTTCCCCCTGCCCAACCCCCAAACCCACCACCCCCCCCACCCCCCAACGCCCCCCACCACCCCCTCCTCCCCCCCCCCCACCCCCACCCTCACACACCCTCAGATCTTGATTCTAAAGGGATGCAAGCAAACCCTGTATTCAGTGTAAGGGTTCAAAGTAGTGGTACTAATGACAATATCATGTAGTGTGAAAGACAAATTGACTATCTACTATTTGCTTTGTCTTTTTGGATAGATTGTATTTGCATAACATAAGAAGGACATTTACATTAGGCTAATAAGGTATTACAAAGGTGTTGGTGAAATTTGAGATGTTATACCCAAGTATTCACCCCATCCCTACCACCCCACTACACCCCACACCAACCTCACCCATACGACGCCCCCTTATAAGCAAACGTAACCCCTGTGATAGTAAAAAAATTAACATCAGCCACCCCATCCGCGACCATATTTGATTGCTGTTAACCTAGTTGCAAGCCGCGACGAGGGTATTAAAAGACCACACATTTGGTTTTCAACCTCAGCACACTGAAAAGTTTGTGGTACCTGTTGTCTTTAAAATCTTCAGGTAAGCCTCAAAGCAATCTGAAAGCTATAAGCAGAAATTAACGATATCGATGTCCAGTTCAGGGGCTTTATGAGTTGTACAAATTTTCAAATTGTTTTTCCAAATATTTAGTTACCCACTACTATCAGTGGATTCCATGCTCATAGACATAGAAAAACATGTTGTATGTAGTGTATAAGGTATAATAATTAAATACAATGGTTACTACTTTTTTAAAGGAAGTGTACCCACATTGCCATCACAATGATACCCTAGAATGGCCCAGGGGCAGGGCGACCAACATAGCATTCATTAAAGTAAGCAAAACAGTAGCAGAGACTATGAGTTATTGGGAGAGTACTGTCCATGACGCAAAAGTGTACGGTAATGTCCATGACGTTCGTTTGAGTGACCTACCTAAGTTGTGGAAGATACTGTTACAATTTGGTTTTTATAATCATTGTAGAGTTGGCTCCTTACCAGTAAACACTATACTTAATTGCAATTTAAAAGACTGTTAATTTTTTCATAGTTGTAATTTTTTGACATGCTCTTGCTATAGAAAAAGTCCCTTAAAAATAAAAAATAATATTTTATGAAGGAATGAAATGTGTCTTTTGGGGCCCCAAACTTGCAGTTTGTAAAACAAGCATGTAACTCTTGGCATTAATTACGGAGCCCACCGTTACGCCACCCATTCGCCACTCCCCCCCAACGAAGCGTTGAAATGAAATTTTTGATCTTGTTTGATTTTTCATAAATTTAGCGGACAGTAGGTGGTATAAGAAGAATTCATATCCATCACTGTTGTATTTATGGAAAATACAGGCCCTCTAAATTGGCATTTTTTTAATGGTCAGTTTAGGAAGATAATTTTAGACCCCCGACTACCAATCTCTGTTCGGCCGCCCACACAAAAACTATAAAAGGGCTACCGACCTGAAAAACTTTGCATTTTGTCCTATGGGACTATAGTTACAACTTTCCACCAAAACTATAAGAAAATCTGGAGGGCGTCATGCAGGAAACTTTTCCTAAAAGGGGTGGAAGACGGAAAAAGGAAAAGGAAAAGGGGGGCACCGTGAACGGGTGGAGGATCTGTGAATGAGGGTAAAAGGCAAAAGATACAAAGTTAACAATGCCACACAACTTAAAAACATTTTCACACATTGCAACCCCCCCCTACAACCTTGCAAAGATAAAGTGTATAAAATAAATATAGGAGAAACCCCGCCACAGTAGGAAATTATGTTTACTTTATTGGACCCCCCCCCCCTATTGAAAAGACGGGACTTATCTATAGTGTTGTGACAAAGAAAATGACTACCTACATTGTATTTAGTTCATTTGTCTTTACACTATATTTAATTTGCCCACATTTTTAAAAAAGAAGAAATTTTTTTTATAATTTTAAAAAAAAGGCTCTAAGGCCAAGGGCCGGATCCATAGTTTTGTGACAAAATAATATATTACCAAGTATTCAACATTTGTTATATAATTTTTGTTTCAAACAACAAATCTGTTTCTGTGATGCGCTTTGTTGATGAAAAAGTAATTTCTATTTGTTGAAAAGGTTATGTTATATTTTCGGACAAACCAAAAAGTTATTGTTTTTCAGCTAATATCTCCCACACTTGAGTCCTAGAAGATGAAAATGACTTGAAACCTATAAACCACTGCGAGTTGAAAGGGCCATACATACAAGTTGAAATGAACCAAGCATGGTTCTCAAGTGAACAACAGTGAGTGAAAAACCAAAAATGTATATTACTATGGAGCTAGCCACTGAATGTCCATCAAATCAGAGACAACCCCAACTGTGAATGGAGAGTGCTAATTGAACTTGAAGTTGATAACATAAATATCATTCTACTAGAGTAAGCACAAAATTTAATGCCACAAGTTGGTTATCAGACAGGCTTGCCAAAACGACCATGCATCTATAGGCCGAGCATTGATAGTGCATGGCTTTCAGCTTTAACACAGCATGCATTTACAGGTAGGACCCCAGGACAAGTCAGCATTAATCTTTGCCCTCCCCTACCAACACCAAACTGCATGCCAACAAACACAAAAGGCCGACCCCGCGCGAAACAAAACAAAATGCCCCCCACAAAACGCAACATCGTTCTGCTCAGGGACAGGACCATTTTCAAAATCCACAACATAACTTTCAAAGAAATGTCATTATTGAATACCTGCGAAGTTTAGTTTTTCAAAAGAATGGACAAGACATGAGGAGAACTAGTTCATGAGCTAAAATATTGGGGTTCCTACTCAAAAAAATTGATCTCGTGATGCAATAGAACTCCTTATCTAATGGCCTAAAAAAATAATGTTTGAGATAGTCTTTGCTTAAATTATTTAAAGGTGCATTTCGTGATTTCAGCAGCACCTTCTGTTTTATTCATTGATCCCCTAGATTCCTTGAGAAAAGCTTATTTCAAAATTTGAGTGACCCGATCTTGACGGTTGGTTTCTGTGTTAGAGCAATTGCTCTGTGCTCCACACCAGGCAGGTAAATAACATAGAAAAATGGTGGGGCAGGCCCACCCAGTTAATTCTTTGGCCCCACCCAAGTAGTAAATTAAGTCTGCCCACAATGAACCAAAATGGCCACCCAGTTAATGATTTGACCCACAGTAAATTATATGCCCGAACAATATATTGATGAGTGCAGTAGTCGTTCAGGTTGTTAAAATTATGCAACCGCTAAAAAAAGTCACGTGAGCAATTTAGGTGGCATTAACCCCCCTCTTCGGGAGGGCTAAAAATTAAATCTACAAAATTAAAGTTGAGGAAAAATAATACCTTTCTATTGCTAGTTCAATCCGCGAGCTCCATTTTCCAAAACGCGCCATGGTCGCAAATGAAGTCGCGAATGGAAAACTTTCTATGAATTTTTTTTGTACTTTAACCCCTTCCGTCCTTTCTCAAGTAGCGCGACAGTTTAATTGTTTCCAATTTAAAAAGTTCATCTCACAAAAAATAACCATACACGCTTGGAATCTCACCCTAATTTCCACATAATCTGTGAAAATTAAGCACCTTATTGTTCTGAGTGATAGAAAAGTAAAGAAAACTTCTCTAACCAATATATTAAAACTTAGAACAAGTGTTTCTAGACTAACAACACGCTGATATCGCCAAGCACGTGAATTAAAATATGTCATGCGGTGCTCACGGATTTCTCAAAAACGATTCATCCTTAGAGAGATGGGCAATAAAACCCACGTAAATTAAGCCTCACAAATATCGGAACTATGCATGAATGCCAAGAATATTTCATTAGTCCCCAGGGAATTGATTTAAGGGGGGTTCATTGGTCAAGAAAGAAAAACAATAATATTTTGCCAAGTGTACCAAAGATCCCCCTAAAATCCCAACCCCCCACGCAACAACCCAACACCCCGCACGCCCCGCTCGTGGAAAATTCTGTTCAATGCATAGTCCAATGGTATTATTTAATTGACTTTTATCCCCATCTCTCTACGCCTCCCTTACCCGCCCGGCGTTCATGCTGGATCACCTGCGACGGAAGTCAACAAAAGGATAATACAGTAGGATTTCAAGTTGTTACAATGTTGGTTTGTATATAAGCTTTAAATTGTCTAAATTCAGTCCAGTTATAGTGAATGAGCTGGGATTCTCCGCGCCGTAGGTTAAGTTCACGGGGGAATGAGATTACCAACTACACTTTTTCCGCTTGTGCCCAGCTGGTAAAATATCTTCTTATTACCACAGCATTTTACCCCACGGTCATGTGTGTAATTTTTGTCCCCCCGTTTTCCCCCCCCCACACCGGACAGACCCAAGACAAACCCCACCCAACATTTACGAGAATGTCTTACAGATGCGACCCACAAATTTGCGTGGTTGCCCCGCACAGTGGATTACTAAGGCCTAACGGTCAGATGATAGAAAATCTCACATTTTTTAGGTAGGTAAGTCGCGGGGGGCCGGGCAGCGACCACCAGGGGGACGCAGGATGTGGATAACGAAATATTGCCCTTTCATATTAGAATGGCAAAGGACTATATACACAGCGCCGTGTTTTTGTATCTCGCACGTCGGTTGTATGTAGTCAAGATAATGAATCAAGCTACTTCGATGTATGAGGGTTTAAATTCTCGCCATTGTATGATACCCGCAACCCCCTGCGTCCGGCCAAACCCGCGCCCCGCAAGCAATGAATGACCAACAAGTCTGTGAATGAACATTGCTTCGACATGTTCAGCTAGTGTGGATTACATCTTACGATTGTTTTCTACACCCCTCTTCCCCTCCCCAACCGCCAAACACCAACTAAGATTAACACTTCTCACCATCTATCTGCTAGGTGGACCAAGCTTATACCGCTGAAAGGAATATTTTCAATGTCTTTCGGGCCTTTTTAAGCTGTGACTCTTTATTGCGCCATGGCTCCGCCTATTTCGGCTACACACTTGTAGTTCTGCGAGCACCAACTTTCCCCCGTCTTTCACAATTCTTTAACATCTTGGGACATTATCCGTATACTCAGACCCCTACAAGGTTCTGTAGTGGCACCCCCCTGGAATTCCCGCGTATAAACATAAGCAAATGCCAAATAAATGTCATCTGACATCGTCAAGATTTTACAAACTTACCTCAAACAGAATTACAATACTACAGAACAAGAGTCCACACGGTGTATGTTGACACAAACACCCAACACAAAAAAACGTCGACCCCCACAACCCACCATGAAGACTTTTGACCACCCAAAAACAATGACGAACACTCCCCAGCGCAAACCACTCATCATAGACGTTAGTTTAGGGCACAAGAGTAAAAACACACACAAAAAAACAAACACAAACACACACCAACAAAAAAGACACAAAATCCACAACAACAAGTACAAACCAACAGAAGAACACACACATAAACCACACCCACCAACAAAAACACAAACAAACAAAAAAAAAACCCCAATAGAACCATACGCAACACCACACACCCGAACCCATATCCAAACCCACACACACACCGCTTGCAACAAATTCATCCAATTAGCATACACTTTTTTCGCACCAAGTTTGGATGTGCTGAACAACCCAAATGTGTGAGATCTTGTTCTGTAACCGTATTGTGAAAGAATGCTTTACAGAGTCCTGTGCAAGTTAAGTTTGAAAATCTTGGACGACATGTCACCGATGACTTATTCAACCAAATGCTTGGCATTTGGCTTAATGTTCAGATACCCAAAAAGTCCATGTACAACAGCCGGACATCCAACTACCCATCACCCCCCCCAAATAACCTTTACAGTAGTAGCTGATATCATACGCATTAATGTCCCACCAATGTTTTTTTTTAAAAGATATTGAAAAAAAGTAAAAAAGGTATGCTACAGCAGAACTAGGCTAACACAAGGCGAGCCCCCCCAACACGCGCCACCACCCGCCAAAAACCCCAAAGTCCTGACAAAATCTGACCCACCACCGACCACAACCCCCACCCAACAACCCCACCCCACCCACCAAACAAAAACACAAAAACCTAAAACAAAGAAAAAAACCTAAAAACACACACACACACCAAAAATAAAACCACCCCCCCACACAAAAACCACCAACAAACCAAAGCAACATGAAAACCCATCAATATACGCAAATCTCACGGGTGTTAATACACGGAAGCCGTGATTTGTTTGTATTGTGCTTTTGTATCACCTATGTTCTCTTCTTATCTTCTCCCAGGATAAAGTGCACAAAATAACATAGCCGTCCTGAGGATAAGACGCACCTGCGTGTGCCGCATGAGTCGGAGCAACTCGACGCATGTAACTTAAGTCCGGTGCAAATTATATACAAGTGCCGCAAGTAAAAACGGCCCATGGATGAAGAGGTTCTACTTCACGGTAGCAATCCCTCAAGACGGACCTGAAAGCGCTCGAAGGACTGTGTTGCAATCTATTGGATCCACCGATAAAGCATTCCATTCCCGGATGGGTACGTTGGAAAAAGAAGGAGTTGCTGTAGGCGGAAATTCTGGTGTGTGGTGTGGGGTACTCATGAAACTTTGATGAGTGACCTCTGGTTGTAGAAGGATAGAAGTAGTGGAAGGATGAGGTGCTGCTTCCATGGGAGTCAACCAAAGCCAAATTGATTTTGCACCTCATGAGAGTCGGACTTAGCATAGGGCGGCGTCCTGGAGTGATGTCCACGTTCAGTGCGGGATCATGGTTGGTGGGAGGACAACTGCTTGTCCTATCATAATCATTTGTGACAAAGCGTGCCTGAACTCCTTGGGATTTTGTTACAGCTTTTGTTGTTCGCTGAGTTACTGGGCATCCCATGCTGATGGGCATTTACTCCATAGTTGGTCTTTGGAAGGTGGTGTAGGCTGCTTCTTTAACTTTCTGACTGCAGTGGCTGATGTTCGCGAGGACAAGAAGGCCCTGGTTGCTTTTGCTTTTTGTGGATGGGTCAACATGTGTGTTAAAGGAGAGAGTCGAGAATCCAGATGCAGATGCACTCCTAGGTTTAATTAGCAGAATTCAAAACTCCAGAGTGTGGCCATGGATATTGTATGACGCAGAGATCGAGATGGGCTTGAGTTTGTTGGTCACTTGAAGAAGCTTGGCATTTCGTAGCATTAAAGCTCATGAGCCAGCTTGACTCCCATTTTTTGTAGGGCGTCGATGTCTTCTGGAGTCTTGTTTGAATCATTCAAACAGAAGTAGATCTTTCTGTCAAAGAAACGATTGTACGTCTGCAAACAGTATAACAGTAGAAGCAGCAACACCAGTCAGGGAGGTCGTTGATAAAGTGACAACAGAGGGCCCATACACTGCCCTTGTTGGCACTCCAGATGTAACAGGAGGCCTCGGAACTCATTTGGCGTCCACGAGAATGCTGGCGTTTGCGGTTGGAAAGAAAGAAAATCCATATCCATTCAGAATACTCCCGCTGATGCCATGTGTTCCACTTTTTCAAAGAGAGGTCGAGTGATACCTGTCGAAGGCTTCTCGTAGTCAAGTAGTATAGAACAACGTCAAATCTGAGTTTGTCCTCCATAACCCTTAGCAAGGTCATCAATTGTGAGGATCAATTGGGTTTCACACGATCTTTGGGCGGAAAAGGAAACCCATGATGCCGCATCTGACAAGATATTTGCACTGGTCGAGATAGCGGGATTACAGCACAAGGGATGAGATGCTCACAGAATCTTAGTCAGCCCAGCCCAGGTAGAGACCAATGCAGACACCCTGCCGTTGGTGGCGAAATTCAGCTTATTTCAACTTGAGTAGTTTTTTGTTGGTGGTGCTAGTTCAATAATTTCTGATTCAATCTATTACAATTCCAATTATTAACACCCTAACTGGGTGCAATTTAGTTATTGTGCTTTGCACTGACCATGCCAAAGGAAGGCCACCATTGTGTGTAGAAAAATCCTTGCTCTTTGTGTCACCTGTTCACTCTTGCCACGCCAAATTATTGATTATCTTGGCAACACACACAGCCCAGCTTTTCAGTGATCCCAATAGTTCAGTTGCAAGTTGCCCAGCTAGTGGTCACAAGGTTTGAAGCTCATCCTGTGCTTAAAAGAAGATGTGTTTAGGACATATTTTGTTACTATAACTTTGTTATATTTCTAGACCTAGTTAAGTAAGCAAACTCTCCTTACTATGACAAAATTATATAATGGATGTTATATATTCTTTCTCACACATCATTTGAATTTTGTTGATAAATTTAATTTTTTTGTGATCGTTCCTAGCGCACAGGGCATTATGAATTACAAATTGATATTTAATTACAATTTTCTTGCCTAAGAGGCTCTCTAAGAATACAATTTTGTAATTATTTGGTCAAATTTCACAAAGTTTCTGAACGGCCCTACCGTTTAGACGAGGAGTTAGTGCGTGAAGTCATGTGCATGGATGTAAATAACTCATGTGAGAATCAGCCTACGACTACGGCGCGCATACGGACGGGGACTTGGGCTAATAGGCCCTGGAGAAAAACTTATCGCAATTTTAGTATCGTAACTTGGCTAATCACGTTAAAGTTGGGCTTGTTATCTTAATATAATTGCCAAAGTGTATGTATGTAGTATGTATGAGTATGTATGTTCGCTAAAAGGCTCCGTCAGTTTCGATCCATATTTCGCCAAATTCACATGAAAGGTTTTGGTGAGGATACCGGACGGTTTAGGGCATATATTTGGACGAAATCCTTTAAGAAAAGGACTGCCTGAAAAAATGCAACGACAAATTGCTCGGTGCTATGATAAAATTACCATGTGTTTGCACGCGTTACTAAGCAGCGGGTACGCGTGGTGCGTTGCGACGGGCGGGTCGGCTAGCGGGAGAACGCTATCTGCGGTACGCAAACAGTACGCGGGATACGCTACATGCGGTATAACGAAAGAGTAAACAGGGCCTGCCTTATACATTGTGTAGGTTTTTGTTTTAGTGAAAAAACCACCGGCTATATTTACTAAACGGTGATGTGGGTTTAAAGAAAAATAATGATCATAACAGTTTCAGTTATATTCGCTTTGATTGTGATGGAAAGTACGGGTTAGAACACACGCGGGGAAGTTAGTTTTGAGAGTAGTTTTGAGAAAAAATGCAATTATACCGAAAGTTACGGGATGAAATGAAATATTGCGGTTTTAGTTAGAGAAAATAGGAAGTAGGGCCTACATAGTGCGAAGCTACGGGATCTGCTGGAAACTCTAGGGAAACTTGAGTTGTGGAAAAAAGTACGCTCAAGGGATGTTGCGACGGGGGAATGCATAAACTGCAGGAGGAAGACAAGTTTATACGGGACTTTGAGGGGATTTATGAGAGGAAAAAATGAGGATTTGACATATGAAAAAGTTAACTGGAAACTTATACGGGATTATTAATTAAATATGGCATTTTTATTATTTAAAAAATACGAGAAAATGAAACTAAAATGTAGGCCAAAGGAAAGTTATATGGTAATTAATATTCAGTTTTACGTTCCTTTAGAAATTGGTAACTTCGCGAGATACAGGATATGATACGGGAAAAAATTGATTTAACTAAAAAGTGTTTTGTGGACCCGGGGGAGGGAAGTTCTTTAAACTTTCAGGATGAAGGGTAAATCATACGGGAGTTACTTGATGAGTTGTGTATTCAACTGTTGATTATGACGGTGTCGCCATCTGTGTTACTTCGGGTGTGACTTCTTCAGTTAGCGATTCGTTTTAGTTGATCATTTCGTTTCAGTGATCGATTAGTTTCAGTGATCGCTTCGTTTCAGTGATCATTTTCTGTTTCAGTGATTTTAGCTTCAGTTTCAGTGATCTTTTCTCTTTGCGTGATCGCCCCCGTTCACTCAAATAGCGGGAGCCCGCGCGAAGCGCGGGCCTCCCGCTAGAAATGTCCTAAAAGTACCAACGGACACAAATTTGTATTTACTGCATTGCGTAAGCGTCAAAATCAAGATATGAAGCAAGATTTTTGCCAATGGCGAGCGACACCTTTTGCCACATGTAGGCTGCCATTTGGTGTATTTTTGGAAGGGTTTCCAGATAATTACCACTTATACCAATGTTTATACCACACAGACACAGACAAAATCAGGGACAAAATGCAATCAGGGTGCTTTAGCGGAGAGGCGGAGAGGATTTTCCCCCTAGATTGAGATCGAGAACTATCGAGTGCTGCTACTGCTTCCCACAACTAATAGCATAAGATTTTATAAAAAAAATTGGAGTAACCAAAATTGGACATTTTTAAAAAATATCAAAAGCAAGCTAGTCCCTCTAGAAGACCCAGGCCCTCCATCCCCTCGGTTTTCTCCCCTGTGCAGTGGCAATAATTTTTTTTTTTTTACAATTTTGCAAAAATCTAGTATAAGGAACTTCTACAGTGATGAACCCCCGTTTTCATATGGGCCCGTACTGCATGAGCGGGTCCGAACGAAACATGTTTTCCGATGATAAAAGAGTGCGTCTGATTTGCTAGTATATTTAGGGTTGCATTTGCGAAGGTGAACTCGAGGGGTTGATGAACAAAAATGAAGGAAAACAAGGTTTGCTGAAAAGATCCATTACATGCACATGTGCGCACCACGTGCGCTAAAAATTTTGCGATTTAGAACCTAAAATTGTAAAATTACCAAATTAGTGAAAAAATGCGCGAAAAGCGCGTGGAAATTTACATTTTTAACTATTATGGTAACTTATAAAACTATTTTGGTCACAACACAATGAAGGGGCGTCAACATTGGGGGATGATCGTATTGACATCCCTCTAAGCCCCCCCCGCCCCCCCCCCGGATTTACGCCTATTGCCCCTGTGACTACGGACTAACTGCAGCAGTGGTAAGAGTTGCCAAATTCGTTCTATGAACACAATCGCTGGGACTAGGTCCCGGGGGCATTCACATATTATGAAAGGGATATGGTGTAAGGCTCTCTCGTGTAAGGCTCTCGCGCTTCAAACCCAGGGGCATTCCTGTGACATCGGACGAAAAAACAGAATAGGGTCTTTGGGTGAGAGAGACAAGCCATCCAATTGCTACAAAATAGGGGGTGTCCGAGTGACAATTGTGCAAGAAAAAAAATTTAAAATGGGTATTTGGAGTGAGATTTTAGCTAATTTTTGCAAATAGGCCCTATTGGTTACAATTTTCAAAAATTTGTCCCCAAAATCCCGGGAATTGGGCCCCAAAATAGGGGCGTTAGGGGGAATGGTAAAATGTTTAAAAAAAAAATTATGCGGTCTTTGGGTGAAATGTTCAAAAAATATCGGGTCTTTGGGGGACACGAATGCTGAAAAATAGGGGGTCTTGACCCCTGGGGTTTCGTTGGACCCCCATGCTCGTTCCAGGGGTTTGAAGGTGACCCCTAAAGGGACCACATTTTCAGTGAAAATATCCACCCCTAAGCGGGACCAGTTTTTGCCGAGTTTTCAGTGAAAAATATAACCCTAACGGGAACCAATTTGCAGTGAATTAATACTCCGTGCGGGACCTGGTCAATAACGGTGAATAAAAGATATATCTTTAAAATTTCTAATTACCATAAAAATGACACTTGTGCTCACTGCACGAAAAATTACACACTCAGGGTTACTTTGCTGATATGTTTAGTGTTAATTTTTTCCTATTTGTATCATTGAACCAGATCAACAATTCACACTGATTTGAAAACCCCTAGCGGACTAGACTTGATTATTTGAATTTGATACCCCTAAGCGGTAGTCCCGCATTTGTAGCTAATCCCTCTTTTTTTGGAACGTGCATGGGTACCCTACCAAAAATCCCAAGAACCCCCCTGGTCTTACAGCCTTACATACACGTCACTTCCCTTCCCCCCCCCCATCCCCCCCCAATAAGGTATCCCAGACACAATGTACCCTTCGAACCCAAAAATGGATTAATCATTTAAATTAGCAAAACTATTTTTTTGAAAAAAAAAAGGGGTTGGATTTGTGATAACCAAGATTTTCTAGTGATATTGTGGGTTTTTTGATAAACCTATTTTTTCGATTTGATAAACCTAGATTTTTTCAATTCAATAAATCTAAGTTTTCAAACCCCGACTACATAGATATATCATCCTGGTATATTGATTTGAAAAAACTAGTTTTTCCTTTATTATCCTGGTTTATCTATTTTGATAATCCTGGTTATTGGAATTTGAATCAAACTAGTGTTTTCGATTTGATAAACCGTAGTTTATCCTATTTAATCAAATTTTATAAACTTAGTTTTTTCGATTTGATTAGTCTTGTTTACGAAACCCTGAACATTGACCCATATCATATTTTTTGTTGTGTTTTTTTTTGATAAAACCTTAATTATTTTTTTTTTAATAATTTGGATACACCTAGAATTTCAATTGGATATCCGCGTTATTAAATTTATAATCCTGGTTTATCAGAACCCAGGTACATTCAAATCAACTGATATCATGTTGTCTTCCATTCGATAAAAACATGTGAGTACCAAATTTGTAAACCTGCATGGTTTTGCCCAACCCTCAATATCCACTACATCAGAAGTTTTGATAAACCTATTTTTTTTCGATTTGGCATGAGCCTAGTTTTTCAATTCGATAAAGTGGTTATCAAATTTCCAAATTAGGTTGATCAACAGGTAACTAGGTTAATCAATTCAATAATTCCAGGATATCTGCGAAAAACCTGTTTGTTGTCTAATATTTTGGACACTATCGTATCCATAGGCAGGTTACTGGGTATTTATGACAGTTCCTCAAAATTTGACCTTAAAGGTGCATTTTGTGATTCTGGCACCTTCAGGGCCATTTGCCCCCTTCACTCATCAATCAACCCCCCCCCCCCTTGATAAAACCTTCTCAAAATTTCACTTGATTCTGATACTGGTAAGTTTTGGCATTATGGCCCATATAGCCGAAAATTGGCTAATTTCTTATGTGATGTGGAAACCTGTTAAGACACTGAGGAATGAGGGAACCAAAATTGGGTCTGGAATAAGTTGATTAATAAAGCAAAGGCTGACTACCCCCTCACTCACAAAATAACCGAATGTAAGTTATCTGAACACCATTTTAACCTGTGTATGACTAATGTCTGGCTGTCCACTCTCCCGGGCTTGTCCCATTGGATCCCAGTGTTCTTGGTCCACTCTTGTGGCCAGGGCAATGTCTTGGTCCACTCCTCTTGTTGACAGGCAGGGTTCTTGATCCACTCTTGTGGACAGGGAAGTGTCCGGGGCAGTGTTCTTGGTTCACTCTTGTGGACAGGGCAGTGGTCCGGGTCAGTGTCTTGGGCCACTCTTGTGGACATGCAGTGTTCTTGGTCCACTCTTGTGGACAGGGCAGGGTTCTTGGTCCACTCTCACATGTGGCCAGTGAAGTGCCTGGGCAGTGTTCTTGGTCTACTATTGTGGACAGGGCAGTGTCCCGGGGCAAGTTTCTTGTCCACCTTGTGGACAGGGGCAAGGGTTCTTGTGATCCACTCTTGTGGACAGGAAGGTGTCCGGGGCATTGTTCTTGGGTCCACTCTTGTGACAAGGGCAGTGTCCGGGGCAGTGTTCTTGGTCCACTCTTGTGGACAGGGCAGCTGTTCCTGTCCCACTCGTGTGGACAGAGCATGTCTTGGTCCACCTTGTGGACAGGGCAGGGTTCTTGGTCCACTCTCACTGTGGACATGAAGTGTCCGGAAGCAGTGTTTCTTGGGTCTAACTCTTGTGGACAGGGCAGGGTCCGGGGGCAGGTTCTTGGTCCACTCTTTACAGAGCAGTGTTCTTGGTCCACCCTTGAGGGCAGGGTAGTGTTCTTGGTCCACTCTTGTGGACAGTGCAGTGTTCTGGTCCACTCTTGTGTCAGAGCAGTGTTCTTGGTCCACTCTTTGACAGGGCAGGGTTCTGTGTCCCTCTTGAGGACGGGCAGATTCTTGATCCACTCTTGGGACAGGACAATAATTTTTTATTTTCCCTTGGTCCACTCTTTTGACGGGCAGTGTTCTTGGTCCACCCTAGGGATAGGGCAGTGTTCTTGTCCACTCTTGTGGACGAGGCAGGGTTCTTGGTCCACTCTTGTGGACAGGGCATATCTTGTCCACTCTGATGACAGACAGTGTCTTCTTGGTCCCCTCTTGAGACAGGGCATTGTTCTTGGTCACTCTGAGGACAGGGCAGTGTTTTCTCTTGGTCCACTTTGAGGACAGGCAGTGTTCTTTTTTTCCACTCTTGTGGAGAGGGCAGTGTTTCCTGTTTTTGGGGGTCCCTTTTGGTGTACAGCTAGAAAATTCCATCCATTTATTCATTATAAGTATTTCACAACTAACTAAAATGACCCTTATGACCTTGATCTCGTTACACTGACCGTCCCACCAGATCATGGTGCCTCGCAACTTTGGTGAATATTTGTCACCCTTTCTGTATAAAAAGAGGCATTTCAATCATTTTCTATCACCGACCTCAATTTGACTCGACCTTTTAAATGAACCCACCACATGACCTCTTCTCATGGTCATTTTTGCATAAGACCAATTTGATGAATAAACTCCATAGGAGAACTATGTTATGCATTTTTCAACATTGACCGCAAATGTCTCTTAGAGACCTTTGACCTATATCCATGACCAATCCAAATCACTTTACAAAACCAACCAAACTTGAATAAACCTCATAATTGCACAGAACTCTCTAAAAGAACTAAGCTCATTCTTTGAGGCTGGTGGCGCAGACGGGCCTTTTTGGGATAGATTCACCATTTCAGAGAAAACTAGAATTTCTCGGTTCTCGTCTTTCGCGCTACTAATATTCAAAGAATATACGCTGTGGGCGCTCCAGGACCTTTGACCTTGACACATGCACCTTTGACCTCATCACATATGAGGATTCCCATGGTGCACCTATGACACCAGTTTGGTTTTTCAATTGAACTTCAAGTTTCAATGAAGGTCATTTACATTTTATCCTATTTTTCAACTTGACCTCACATGAACCTTGACCTCGCACATGACCTTTGACCTCATCAACATAATGTAGGGATCCATGGTCACTATGACACAATTTGGTTCCATTGAACTTCAAGTTTTTTTCAATTGAAGGTCATTTTACATTTTTCATCCTATTTTTTTCTTTCAACGTGACCTCACATGAACCTTGACCTCGGCACCTGACCTTTGACCTCATCAACATTAGGGATCCCATGGTGCACCTATGACAGAAAGTTTGGGTTCCAATTGGAACTTCAACTTTTCTTGAGGTCAATTTAAAAAACTTAACATTTAGTGACACACACACACACAAATCCACACATACCACGCACAACGATTCTAAGTGGTCCTGCCAGCTATAGCTGGCGGCCCGGAACAACTCTAAAACAATCTAAAAAGAATGGAAATCACTCAAAAAGCCCGCCCCCACCATTCACTCTCAAAGAGGAGTTTTGTCCTTGGTTTTTAAGATAGACATGGTTTATTCATGATACCTGATTTTGTTTTATCTGCATGATTTTCAAACAAAAGTACCAACCCAACAATATTCCTAACCTGACCTAACTTGTACCCTATCCCTAACCCCTGGTGCTATCCCTAACCTTTAAAATCCTAACCCTAAAATTAGAGGACCAAAAACAAACAAATGATACAAAATGAGTTACCACAATCACAGATATCCCTTTCTTGGTAAAATCCAGGATAATAACATGAAAGGAAATAAGAAATGACAATATTATTTTTAAAATTAAGCACAAACACTAAAAAAACAAGACTTTTTCAGTTTAACCTTAATAATATTGCACAACATACAAATACAAATGTTAACTGGTTTCTAAGAATCAGTGTTCTAGAGCAGGAAAAACAACTATGGGCACAACAAAAACCTGTTCTAAAATGTTTTAAAATTTTTGCATTTTTTTTTCATTTCGTTGTGTTTTTATTTCAATCCATTCCATGTTTTTTTCCAAAAACATCTAATCTTACATGAGAACCTGCAAATTAAAACGAAAGTCACCAAATTTGGGACTCTTCTTGAAAATGCCAAAGTCCAAATCTGGTTTGGTTGTGCCCACCGAACAGTTTTTTTTTCATTGCCCAATTTGATTAAAACACTAGCACTTAAACATTTTATTTATAGTCAACCCGTAACACATTACGTTCTCACTGAGTAAAATTTACAACCTATACAGGTCAAGTGAAAGGCCACTGTAAACTAAATGTTTTCTTATGAACACAGTTTTCAATCAACTCTACATTTTGAAAATGATAGGTTCTTTTTTTTTTTAATGAGAACACAAAAATGCTGCAAAGTGCAAACATTAAAGGCACTACAAGATCCACTCGAAGCCTCGATATATTTGAAAGACGAACAAAGCTTACAACGTTAAGGATAAATCTACAAATTCCCTAAGGTATTTTTTCCAAATAAAAAATTTACAAAAAAAGAAAACAGAAGTGTTGAAGGAATGGAATCTCCATTCAATTATGTGTTGCATTATGTGTCCATATGGACAGTAACAACTAAAATGTATAATTTTATCCTTACTTGGTTGCTTTCAGTCTTATCACCTGTAGGGAATGTTAGGAAACTTAACTCTTTGCATCCGGCAGGCGGCTACAGCCATCCAAAGATTAGTATTTGTTACTTGGTTGTTTTTGTTATAAACATTTCAAAATTATAGATTTTCATTGGGCATATTCAGGATCAGTGTAAAATGCATTTAAATTAGTCCAAACAAGCCTAGTCTTTGTTGTTGTTTTAGATGGCTTCCCAAATGAGCTGCAAGTACTTGTCAAGTCATCTCAAATGCCTCTCAATTATATATGTTACTTCTTTATACACAACTGCCCCGCGTACCAGCATGCAAAGAGTTAAAGGCAGTGGCGTAACAGGCAGGGGGGGGGGCAGGTTGCCCCCCTGACAACTTTGACCGGGAAAAAATTTACAAAAATCATGCTAAATCAGCCGTTTTTTAACCCTCTGACCGGGAAAAATTGGCATTTGACCCCCCTGAGGGGGAAAATTTCCCAAGACTGGGAAATTTGCCCCCTCAGAGCGGGCAAGCCTGTTACGCCACTGGTTAAAGGCACTATCAGTGTTTTGCTAAATCAGAAAATAAAAAAATCAACAAAAATCAGATTTTTGCATTTTTGTAACAATTATTGATGTCCCAACATACCCAGCAAGTGATAAATCTAAAAGCAACTTAATAAAGACAAAATTGGATATTTTAGTCGTTAATGTCCGAACGGACACTTGCTACAACACTAAATAGGGATTCATATCTTTGAACACTGCTGTTTTCTTCTTTTTCTGTCAATTTTGCAGTTGGAAAATATACCTTATGAGAGTCCTACAGACGTATCCTTCATTTTTAAGCCACTCATGCAAATTTCAAATATTTTTTTATCTTTCAAGTGAATCACTGATTGTGTCTTTCAACTTGTTACAGACATGCAAAAATCAGATTTTGATTATTTTTTTATGATTCTGATTTAGCAAATCACTGATAGTACTTTTAAGTTTTCATATATTTTAATGTACCAACAGCATTAAATGTCTGGCTGTCTAAATAAAGGCAGTTTGGTTATGTACAAAGAACAGTTAGTTGAAATTCATAGAGAGGGCACCAAGTTGAAAAACTGACGAGCTATTGCTTTTATAATATTGCACATAATATCTTTCAAACTCAAACAACCAGGATTAAAGAGTACTGGTTTATCAAAAACAATAAAAGTGATGAATACTGGCACTTAAAAAATTAAATCTATAAAATTTAGAAAAGGAAGTGTTTACAAGCTCAACTACATTATATGTACAAAGATATTGCTTAGTGTGTATTTATTGCTTTTAAATAACTTCTGAATTATTTATATGAATACAAAATATCAAAGTT
>JAMKCH010061515.1:0-19226 GCA_023653785.1 Ophioderma brevispina
GAAGAACTGCAAATAATTAGGTAAATGGAAATGGTCTAATGCATCGTCGTTTCGACGTTTTCAAGAAGGCAGAATAGGCCACCCATGCTCAGAACATTAGGCTTCCGAAATTAAGTAATGCAGTTGATCTTAAATCAAATAGTTGGTAAGGAAGTGTGTTTACGCCGTTGCGTGTTTGCAAACATGATGATAATGTGTGGCTCTGTGTAAATGACATACACAACTATTTTAAGGCTAGTTAATGTATTGTTGATAATTAGATAAAAAGCTATTCAATTATTGTTTTGGAGCTTTTTCAAAATTTTCATTTGTTCAAAAGAGGTTATGGCACATTTGATACTTTTGCGTTCTCAGCTCTTTAGTTTTTTTTTTTAGGTTTTATTTACCTTAGCCCTAAACCTGCGGTATTTAAGCCCAAGTCAAATCCATTGTGGGCATTACAGTACGGACTTAATTAAATGACTGCCGTAGTATTCTTTTAGGCAGACATCGGCAATACCTGTCTGTCCTGTGGGGCCCCTTTTCGTTTAATATCAATGTGCTCGCGTCTGGTTTTTGCACAATTGCCCAGTTTATTGTTTGAGTGTCGGCAACATTTAAAGGTTGGCTTCATGTTACTTGGGTTAGTTTTTGGCCTCTTAACCAATGCCCCTAATTTGGGCCATGTTAATATTTGCCGTGAAGGTGTTCTTCTGATTAGCCTTGACTGTAAATTGCGTTGCAAATCGAAGTTTTTTGTTAAAATGTGCCAGTGCCACTTCAATGTATTAAGTTAACATGTTGCTATTTTTTCTAATCTGGCATTAATTATGCCGCGATATAGATTTTTATTGTCAGTTGACTCTGTTCAATGTATTGTCATTATTTGCTTAACGGGGCCGCCTCAGTAGTTATTGTAATTTTATCGCTCTTCCTCTTCCCAGCTCAAATGGGGAGGGGGGAGGGGGGAGGGGGGAGGGGGGTTGGTCAAAATTTTGATCCAAAATTTGGGTGGCGGAAGGAAAATGTACACATTTGGTAACAAGTTTACACAAATTGTATTCGTTTTCATCTTTCTTGGATTAAGGGACTATATACATTTTAATAGAGGTTTTATTTACGTGATATTTAGGCCACCCTGTGCTGGCAAGAGGGGTCTTTCTTCGGAACTCAATAAATATGCATACATTTGTGATAGACCCCTTTGCTCTAAATTGTTAGGCCAAAAATAATTATGGACTTAATCACGAATTATATTGTGGAACCAATGTTCTCTTGTTGAAATCCCGGGTTGAAATCTGTGTTGCAAATACGATTTATGCTTCGCATCGCATACTTGCAAGGATTTAGCACTTTTGTTGTGCTTGTGGTGCGCGCACACTCGCAGCGTCCGGAGGATGCGTACGGTGGAAATGCGGCTTGAGATGATGCCTACATCTGACGGCGTACTGGATTGCAGGTTCTGATGTGAGTCTGCGAGTATTTCCATACTCGCAAGAACCTGGGCTTTATCTTGTTGTATGTCAGTTAATTGGTTCCTCCATCTGTACGAATGCTTGTTTGGTTTAAATTATCCTACGCACACTGATGCGTCATTGCAGTTTGGTGTCCTTATCCATTCTTTTCGTCTGGAGCTAACATTTATATGATTGTTTTTTGTGTGCCTAAAGTTGGTCTTTTTGTTATTATATATAACAATGTCATAGGATATGCTACAATGCATAACAAATACTTTATATACTTTTATCCCAATCGTCCAACCAAGGGGGTGGAGGTTATTATTCCCCTGGATTCCTTGCCGCACAAAGACGCAACGAAAGGATCTGAGGCCTTTTTTGTATTGTTCAAAAAAAAAAGTTCATCCTTTGCGATCATTTTAAATTTTTAGCGAAATTGAAGGTAGCACCTCAGGATGGTCCAAGGTTGGGTGGGGGGTTGTCACCTTCCTATACTTTATTGTGTAACATGCATTGTTTACTTAGAGCTACTGTAAGCAAAATACTGACATATTAGTATTTTTCTTATTTTTAGAGTATATACCATGTGAATAATACTTTGGCATCCATCCTTCCAATAATACTTCATTTTGGAATCGAATAAATAGCGAAACGCAGGGCTTTTGGAGATTTTTCAGATACACCATCTATTTTTTGCAGTCATAAACAACTCTCAGTTATGACTTCACTATGACGTCATATTGTTCAACACTTGATAAATATATTGTACTTCATTTTAAAAAAGGACATGCGTAGCTGACAAAACACACTTATACCAAACACGATGACGTTTGTCCCTTAATTATCAAAAAAATCAGGGGGTTGGTAAGCCACCTTCCTCCCCCCTGTTGTGACAATGTACTAGAACAACCTGGTTTAAGGGTTTAAGGGCCTACTTAATGGGGTTAAGGGTCACAAACGCGTTAAAATTACACTGATGTGAAGCCTTAAAGAAGCCTAGCACCGGTCCCCAAGCGGAGGGTAATTTTCTTTTCAACATTCTTCATAACGGCGAGAAGTCAGCGAATGCGACCCTACTAACCCTCATGCGCTCACCGTAATTCGACCATACCTTCCTTAGTGGCCATCATCCCTTAACTACGCCATCGAGCGCAACACTGACTTGAAGGCTCGGTTTTTACATCAACAGCGAGACCTTTCCGTTCCATAGCCTGCGCTTCAGGCGATAGCCAAGGTGATTGCCGAGGCTCTGCGGTGACAGGAAATGTTCATCTACTTTTAAATCGACGACTGGCTGAACACTGCCCCATCCCATGAGGCCTTTCCAGCTTTCATATCCGGAAGATCTGCAGTCTATTCAGCTACCATGGACTAATCATACTGGGAGGTCAGCCCTCCAACCATCCACACAGACCCACAAGTCGTAGACGTCGCACAGGGATGATGTTCCCGACCGGCAGAACAGCCAGCGTCGTCCTCTCTCACGGAGGGACCTCTTCTCGCTAGGCAGACGCCGGATCAGCCAAACTCTGGTTACGGCTTCTTGGACTTATAGCCGGCCTCACAGCAGTCCTTCCCCAATGCCCCTACGTTCGAGATACATACAGCTTTCACGTTCCATCCAAGTTCAGCCCCAAGAAAAACTGGATGTCGAATGGGATAGACGTCCACCCCGCCCTCAATGGGGATCAGCGCACAACATTCACCTGGGGCGGTCCCGGCTTCCACGCTCACCATAGACCCGTCCAAGACGGGCTGAAAACCCACTTTCAAGGCTGGCAATGGCCCTACTGGGGACGATTCGAGATCCTACACGTCCAAGTTCATCCAAGTTCACCCCAAGACGACTGATGTCGATGTGATAGAGCCACGTACTCACGACCCATCAAATGGTGGATGCAGCCTCACAACATTCATCCTGGGCATCCCGCTTCCACCTCACCATAGACATGTTCAAGACGGGCTGAAAAGCCCACGGGAAAGCTGGCGATTGGATGTGTTCTTGGACGCCAGCCATTGGGAAGCATCACATCAACCTTCTGGAGCTGCGGCGGTTTTCGCTGGCATGACCGCGGGCCGCGGCTACTTCGCAAGGTCAAGGCCAGACGATCGCCCTACGACGCTGCAACAACCTCACGGTAATGACTTAAAAATTCAAGCAGGGAGTAGACCCGCCGCGTGACTCTATATCAACAACAATCAAGCTGCTAACTGGTGAAGCGCCACAGATCTGAGCTCCAGGCAATCATCTAACCCTGTGCGGCCAACATTCAGCGGGTACCCGTCGAGAGGGGGACCAGCCATCCATTCCCGACCAAGATCAGGATCTGTAGACGGAATGGCACATCAACCCAACAGTATGCACGGTGGTCTTCAACAGACTCCAGTGGCCTCTAATGACCTTTTTTTTTGTTTTGCAGCGGCTGGGAACAACCAGCTCCGACATACTGGTTCCTGAGGACCGGACGCAATGATTCAGCTGGACAGATCTCGGCATAGCCGTTCCCCCGATAGCGATTGTTACCCCATGGTGCTGGAGAGCTCTCGAAATCCAGCGGGTGCAACATGCCTATACCTAAACCCTTGCCCAGACATGAATGTTGGGTTTCCGTCGAAAAGTACTACTTCCTCTCGCGGTGGTGGAACCGTTTTTCCTCCCGATTAGGAGAGACCTCTTGATAAATCCGGACAAGACCCAAGTTCCTCTAGCGACAATGGAGACCCTTCACCTGACTGTACGGCGACTTTTCATCAGATCATACACGGCAGCAGGCCTTTCTAAGTGGGCTGCTGCCCTGGCAGGAAAGGCAAGGCATCCTTCCCCGAGAAGACTTACAACGTCCGCATCTGGAAGTATCACGCATGGTGCCAAGACACAAACAAAGTCATCCTTATATATATGCCTCTTTGGGAAACGCAGCAAGAGTTCCGCACTGTTTTTCCAGCAACATTGGGCCAGCGCACTCCTCCGTCAGAGCCTGCCGCGCTGCAGCATTTCTGTCCATCGACTTCTCAGGGGAATCTACCATGTCTAATTCACTTGTCCTGAATGACTCTTGAAGAGAAGATTTCACGAGTGTCCTTCCATGAAATCGCTTGTCCCAGCGGGGACTTGAACTGGCCCTTCGCCTCCCAGCCCGCCCCCGTTTCGAACCTCTGTCAAGCTAACATGGAAGACCTTACCAGGAAGATACGTTTCCAATCATGACTCCTTCTATTTGTTAGAGCCTTTTTCCCCTCTCATTTTGGGCCGCCATTTTGAAAAAGTCACTCTGAAACCAACTCCTGAAATAGAGAAGTCCTTTATTTGAATTCGCAACAACAATAATTTTTCTGAAGCACGTTTATACATGGCTACTGTTTATTCTTTATAGGCTTTTTAACATTTGGCGCCCATTTTGGAAAAAAACGCCCATCAATTGATGAAAACCGTCAATGTAGACTTTGATATTAAGGTTGAAAACACTTGAAAATGGGTTAATCAAGTCGCACTTTGAAAACAACTTAATCAATTTTTCTGAAGCACTTTATAACATGACTATTTCATTTAATAGCATTTTTAACCATTTTTGGCGGCCATTTTGGAAAAGGCGTCTCATCGATAAAATCGTCACTGAGAATTAGGACAACAAGTTTAAATCCATCAACTCCTTATGGGTTCAATACCAAGTTCCATTAAAATATCAACTTGGCAAAACTTCTGAAGTGGTTGACATGTGGCCGCCCTGACTATTAAGGTGATCCCAAATCAAATGTATACACAAGCTGTATATGGAGCGGGACTGACAAGTATAGTACAAACACTGCGTTTTATGTTTTAGCAACTGACCCACTGATATTTGCGGCCAAACATTTGGTGTTTGACACCTAGCCCCCCGCGCCGCGAGTAAACATCTTCAAGTTTTATATTTTTAAATTACTGTTTTTTTTTGTTTCAAAACTGTAAGATAACTGCCACAAAACTATTAAAAGCTTTGTTCACAGCTGAACACGCTTTTCAATAATTTTCTTCAAATATTTTTAAAACTGTAATTCTGTTACTTGAAAGTGGAACTGCCCATTTAATACTTATGCATTCAATCCCATTTATGATATGATTTCCGAAACATCCTCGACACTACCATGGGGCACATATCGTCTAAGATCGAAAAAAAAATTGAAACTTGTGAGAAAATCACATGGCGCCAAATCCAACAGCTTTTTTCAAGATGTGCGTGTAGCCGGATGAAGTAGTAAATGTTTGAATGAGATCCCTGAGAAAGGTTTGTTATCGTAGGTGTAATACCATCGAACGCCAAAAAAAAAATAAAAAAAAAATGAAAAAAAAATAAAAAATGAAAATTTAAAAAAAAAAAAATCTGTTTTTTTATTTTATTTTTTTTAAACAAGGATTTTTTTTTTTCGTTTTTTTTTTTTTAGACTTTTTTTTTTTCAGAATTTTTTTTTTTTAGAATTTTTTTTAGATTTAATTTTTTTTAGAAATTTTTTGTTTAGAATTTGTTTTTTAAGAATTTTTCTCCCAGTTTTTTTTTTCTGCCGTTGGATTTTTTTTTTTTTAAAAAAAAACTTTGGATTTTTTTTTTTTTTTAAAAAAAAAAAAAAAACAATTGGAAGTGAAAATAAAATTTGAAAGTGAAAATCAAAAGTTTGCGCTATATAAAACTGGTTGGGGATACAAATGCCGGGAACCAGCCACGGGAGGAGAGGTACTGGCCGGAGGCGAGTCTCTGTTTGTTCTGCTTAAGGCAGAACAGACTACACCTGCAATATAACATGTCTTGGTCTGTCCTGGAGCAACAATGGCCCTCCCTTGTTCAGCGCTCCGCACTTCGCGAAGGCCAGCGGGGGCCCCAATCCTGAAAATTTTTCCTAAGCCAATGTTCTCACAAAAAAGTAAAGCTTTTTGTGATGTCTTGTTTGGCCACCAGTGACGTCATTGTCCCCTAACTCACTGAAAAAAGAAACGATGTATGAATGTGGCCAGGTGGGCGTGTATCATTACACTGGATCAATTAAACCAGAGTGGTCAAGAAGCCAATTTTTCGGGCCATGCCCAGGCTAATTCCTAAAATTGTTATTCCTACGTCCCCCTTTCTTTTCTTTTTTTTTTAAATATTAGGAGAACACAAATTCTAGGCTGCCAATTCCGTTATTTTGCCCCGAAAAAGCAAAATCAAATATGCATTTTATTTCAAATTCACCAACGGACACTTAAAAATGGGAATAATTTGGGAGCTATTAATATGTATCTCAAATCCATTTTGTCATTGTAACTAAAGCACTTTAATACTTGAGCCCAGATAATCGAGCTGACAATATTTACAAGATTTCATATCATCTTATTCCTAATATGTATGTTATATGGGGGTTCATATGGCAGGTTTTGTTATCAACCCAACAATCTAGGAATATGGCTGCAGCATCATGCAGCAATAGAATTTTCACAAAAATCCCGGCGATTATTGATAGAGTATTGTATACTAGTTTCCTTAGGCCCTCTACTTGGGAAATAATCTTATAAAGAAACCTTTCTTGTGTAGTGTACGACTTTTAACGCCCCAAACCAACGTTTGTTTTCTACTAAAAACTAAATCGACCGTCCGGGTGGGGGGGGGGCCGGGGGTACAACAACCCACCCGATTTTTTTCGTAAATGGGGACAGACTAATCGGTTGGTCTAATCACTGTGTGCTACACATGTCCTTTCTTCAAATTAAAGAAACAAACATAATTATAACGTTTTAATATTTACGTAAGAGTGGACGTCATACCTGTGAGTTTATATAATAGAAAGTAATACACAACAATCTAAAATAGAAGAAATTACAAATATTGTCAATATTACTTATAGTAGCATCATAATTAACATCAGTACCATTTGGGGCATTTTACAAACATAAGTCTTAGCAGGTGGCAACCACCCCCCCCCCCACACTACACAAACCTTCCGACTTTGACGGAACCCCCGGTGGGACCTCCATTTTTTTTCGCTAATTACCGCAAAGGATGAACTTACAATTAAATAAAAGCCATAGAAATATTATAGTCCTGTTAAGACCTTTTCAAATGGGGGGGGGGGTGGCAGATGGGCGCCATGCATTTCGGACTGGGAAATTTGGGGCCTTATTTCCATAGACACTGTATTCTAACGGTCGTTTATGGGGGCTGACGGGGAGGGGCAATTGGGCAAGTTCTGCCACTGATCCTGTTATACCAATGATCAGGCCCCCTACCACCCGTTCCCTGGACAATCCCTGTTACAAATGCAAAGGGGTTTATAAAGGAGTAGGATAAACAAATAACAAGTTGTAATAACCCGTCTATCTAGAAAAAGGAATTTCTTTTTGGGGAAGGAAAGAAAATAGGTTTAGTAGTTGGCGTGGGGGGGGGTGTTATAAGAGGTATGGGTATAAGCCGGTATAAGAAGGTAGTATGTAAAGGAGTGAGCGGGTGTATCTAGGAACCACTCGTTCACACGGACTATTGAGAAATGAAAGAGAGAAGTGAGATTTTTCAGTAAGCTAGGGGGTCAAAATTGTGACGTCAAAGAGGCTTCAAATAAGATCTGCGCTTCCATTATTTCATATCGCCCAAATCCACAACAAAACAGCAAAATGATCACATTTTTTGTGTTGAACAGTCTTAATCTGAGAAATTATTGCGCGACGAATTAGTATGCGACGCAGTAATACATGCCAATACGGCATAGCGACAGTTAGCCATGCCTGCACGGCAGGGCCATTGGCTCTACAGCAGGACAGAACCAAAACAGCGAACGCTGTCTCCCCGTGGCTGGGTTTAGGATTGTAATCCCAGCCCCCATTTATATAGCGAAGATTTTATTTTCCCTAAACATACCCATTTTGTTGACACACGCACGTACCAATGACCATAGTGAAAAAACAAAAAGCGCGAAAAAAAAAAGGGCGGAAAAAAAACAAGGCGTGAAAAAAAGCGGGGTAAAAAATGGTAGGCGAAAAAAAAAAAAAAAAAAAAAAGAACAAACAAGGGGAACAAGGGAATAAAAAAAAAAAAATGGGGAAAAGTCGAGAAAAAAAAAATTTAACAAAGCGAAAAAAAAGGCGACAACAAAAGGCGGAAAAAAAAAATATGAAAAAAAAAAGTAAAAAAAAATCAAAAATGTAAAAAATTAAAAAAAACTTTTCATTTTTTTTTTTTTTCATTTTATTTATTTTTTTTTTTTTGGCGCGATGGTTACACCGTTAGTACGTTGATATGCGGGCACATTCAAATAAATCCCCCTAACATTTAGTCAATATAAATGAATCCCTCCCGTTGGTTTGGCAGGAATTCATTTTGAAGTAAAAATGGGTTAGTATCGCAAACGTATATGGAAGGGAGATTATGCAAGGAATTCAGAATTGGGTTGGGTCTTTGTTTTATAGGTGGAGGGGGGGGGGTCTTTGTTTTATAGTTGAGGGGGGTCTTTGTTTTATAAGTGGAAGGGGGGGGTCTTTGTTTTATAGTAGGTGGGTCTTTGTTTTATAGGTGAGGGGGGTCTGTGTTTTATAGTTGAGGGGGGTGGTCTTTGTTTTATAGTTGAATGGGTGGGCGGGTTTTGTTTTATAGTTAGGGGGGATCTTTGTTTTATAGTTGAGGGGGTCTTTGATTTTATAGTTAGGTGGGGTCTTTGTTTTTATAGTTGAGGGGGGTCTTGGTTTTATAGTTGAGGGGGGTCTTGGTGTTATTAGTTGAGGGAGGGGTATTTGTTTATAGTTGAGGGGGGGGTCTTAGTTTTATAGTTAGTGGGTCTTTGTTTTCTAATTGAGGGGGGGTCGTTGTTTATAGTGAAGGGGGTCTTTGTTATAGTGTTAAGGGGGGGTCTTTTGTTTTATAGTTAGGTGGGTCTGTGTTTTATAAGTGAGGGGGTCTTTGTGTTTTATAGTTGATGGGGGGTCTTTGTTTTATAGTGAGGGGGTGGGGGGGGTGGGTATTTGTTTTCTAGGTGGAGGGGGGGGGCTTTGTTGATAGTTGAGGGGGGGGGTAGGGTTAGTGGGGGGTCTCGTTGTTTGATAGTTGAGGGCGCGGGTTTGTTGGATAGTGAGGGGGCGGGGTCTTTGGGTCTTTTGTTTTATAGGTACGTGGAGTCTTTGTTTTATAGTTGAGGGGGGGGGGTCTTGGTTTTATAGTGAGGGGGGGTCTGGGGTTTGGTGGTATAGTTGAGGGGGGTCTTTGTTTTATAGTTGAGTGGGGGGGGTCTTTGTTTTATAGTTAGGTGGGTCTTTGTTGTATAATTGAGGGGGTTCTTGGTTTTATAGTTGGGTGGGGTTTGGTTTATAGTTAAGGGGGGTCTTGTTTTATAGTTAGGTGGGTCTTGTTTATAGTTGAGGGGGTGGGGTGGTCTTTTGTTTTATAGTTGAGGGGGGGGGTCTTTGTTTATAGGTAGGTGGGTCTTTGTTTTAAGTTGAGGGGGGTCTTTGTTTGTAGTTGAGGGGGTCTTTGTTTTTAGTTGAGGGGGGGGTCTTGGGTGTCTTTGGGGGTCTTGGGGTCTTTGTTTTATTAGTCACCCGTCAGGGTATAGGGAATTCCTTCTATAAAGGATAGGCTTTGGAAATAATGGAATACAGTGGTAATCGAACGTTGCCGCGAAACCGTTCCGATGTCAGTTTTGTGGTTCTGTGTCTGCGGTTGCATATTCTTGTATGAAAAAAAATGGTGTTGCATTGCTGCGTTAGTTTAGTTTGTCTTATCTTGTTCGTCTACTTGGCTCCTCTTGTATCATTTTTGATCTTGGTGTGTTTTTTTATGGTACCTTGACCGTAGGATGCCCCTACTTTGCCTTCCCAGAGACACAAGCAAAAATGGGACAAATGTGAAAATTCACCGTCTAATGTAAAATGGTCGTAAACTAATAATTACAGGCGAGTACGAAACAAAAGGCCCATAGTTACCTTTTAGAGGATGTATCTATCTCTATCTCCCGGGAGGGAATGAAAGAATAATGGAAGAGGGGAAAGAAAAAGTGGAAAACTCTGGTTGGTCTCGAACCAGGGGCCCCACTCCCACGACCCGGGAGATCACGTAAGGCGGTGGCGCCAGCGAGTCGTGGCCGGATGTGTCTTCGGCGAGATCATTGCGGCCTTCGGGAATTTGTGCATTTTTCTCATCAGTGCATTGGGGTTTTGGTGTTTGTTTTTAATTTTTTACTTTTCTTGTTTTAAATTATTTGAACGCCTTTTAAAAAGTTACGTGTATGGCATATTTTGGTTCTACAGATAAAGTAACACTTATATACATTTTTATCAATGTTATCAAAGATGTTTCGTCATGTGAGTGCAAGTCGTAACTGACATTTTGGCGAAATCCGAATTGAGTATTTATTAATTGAAAAGTAGATCATATGCGCTTAATTTGATATTACCATTCAGGTGACAGTCTAATATATTGTCAGTAGTAGTAGTTTAAAACTTGATTTATTCAGGGGGTAACTCAAATCAGTTTATACAAATGGTCTCCCATGAGACCCTGCTATACATATATAATTACAGGTTGAAGATAATAAACATTTATACATGTATGTACAACAATGAATTTATGTGATAATGTGGAACAGATTAATTATTAGAGCAGCATAATTATAATAAAATAAGATTCAATCAAGTTTGCCTTTAAAATACATAAACCACTATCAGGAAAAAAAGATGAGCAAAGTATCATTGGAACGCAATAAATAAAACAGCAGCATTAAAACAAATTTTCAAAACACAATATTTTTAACAATTGTATTTTTCTTTTAAATTCACCTCTGAAAATTTATGAGGATCATGGGTGTTTGAAAGATTATTCCACATTAATTGAAGCAGCACCTCTTGTTATTGGATTCCGTTTGTCCAGGTATGATACTCAAGTGGTATGACGGTTGTATTAAATGATTGGCTACGAGTATTTTGGGTGTGAATCAGGCCCGTCGTAGCCAGGAATTTATGTGGGGGGTGGGGGGTGGTGCGGAACGGGGGTGCGGAATTTGCCAGAAAGAAGTGGACCTTTGGAACCTTTTGCATACCAAACGAAAGCAATGTTGTGGGCTCGCTGCGCTCGCCGGTTTTGACCCAACTCTTTTCACCTTCGTTTCCAACTTCTGAATAAAGGGGGGGGGGGTGACCCCTCCGGTGATTCAGGAACAATCGCAGAGAGCGTGTGTGAGGGAACAAAAGTATAAAAACACCAGCCATGCGTACGCCCGAATAGTTTACGCTGAGTATTCATTCCTATACACTCTCCACAAGCCTTTGAAAACACATAATTTGACAACGGCAAACTTTAATATTACAACCAAGTGGAACTTCAACATCCATAAAGCGACCTTCTAACATCATAAAGTGGACCTTGTGAGTTTTTGGGGGGGTGGCGTCGCAAAAACCACCCCCCCCCCCCCCCGCACCCCCCCCCCCCGGCTACGGCCCTGGTTTGAAATAGTAGAGAGGTAAAAGTAAAATGTGATGATAAGTGTAAGAAGGAGCATCATTTTGAAGACAAAGAGAAGAATAGTTTGCTCCATCTTTCTCTTAATTTATCCCAGACAAGGTTGTTCATCATATCACAAATAGTGTCGAATTCAGCAGACAGTGCCACACGGGCAAGTTTGTTTTGAAGAATTTGAAGAGCAATTGATTAAAGTTCAATTATTGCAGTTTGACCAAACTGGATAAGGTATCTGAAATCAAAGTTTGTTGGAGATAAAAGTCAGGGCATTGGCAAGCAGATTTAGAGTAGCTGAGGGGAGATAAAACATAACCCTGCGAATAACACCAATGCGTTTAGTAATAATGGAGGAGATATAATCAATACGATTGTACCAAGATAAGTTGGATCCAAATGACCCCCAAGTAGCTTAACTTGTCGACTCTATCATAGTGTCATTACAATAAGTAAGAGAAAAGTTTGACAATTGCTCAAACCATGTTTTGTCCAAAAATCATGTACTTGGTTTTCTTAATATTTTAAGGTTAGCTTGTTGCTTCAACCATGTTCAATATTCAGCACGTTATCATTCATATCAATTTGGAGAGAAATTTGAGTCGGATTACTCAACAACAATATTGTACTCAGCATACATGACCATTTGCAATTAATACAATCGGGAAGAGAGTTGACATAAATAATAAATAACAATGGACGCAGTGGCGACCAGACTTTTGGCAATGGGGGGGGGGGGGGGCTGAAGGGTGCAGGCTTTTTCTGAGTGGCAAATTTGGGTCCTTCTCCATAGACAACTGTACAAATATTCAGTCTTTGGGGGCTGAAGGGTGGCCAGGGGTTCTGGTTGGGGGGCTTGCGCCCCCCTGCCCCCGCTGGTTCCGGCGCCACTGCAAGGGACCCATGATTGATCCTTGTGGTATTCCAATATTGATATTTCTAACATCAGAATGAGTGGAATTAATATTTACAGCTTGAGTTCTAATCTCACAACAGATAGATTTGAACAATCAAGATAGTAACCAGTGGACACCATAGTTTTGTGAGTTTTTTGAAGGAGAAGGTTGTGGCAGAGTTATAAGCTAATTATGCCTAACTAGGTGTAGATACGACTTTGTTGCCTCAAAATTGAATTTCTGTGAGTGCAACAAAGACGTAACTGGTAGATACGGACTTTGTTGCACGACACGGGAAAACTCGTATGTAGATACGACATTTTGTTTCTTGTAAGCGATTGGTTTTTAAAAAGTGTATAAGTAAAAATCTCCCAAAATATTTTGTTAAAGAGCAATTTCATTTTTTACCAATATGCTAATTTATGCTAATTTCGAAACAAAAAGGACACAGGAGTGGACACACTAGATCCCTGCTAACAAAACATATCTTTTGTTCATGGTGTCATTTTAAGAATAATGATTTTTCCATGGTATATTTCACAATTCTAAAAAAATGCAGCAATAATTGGTTAACTTAGGTAATTACAATATTCACTGGAAATCTTGGAAATTTGTGAATTTGTTTTTCTACTTTCCCTCACAAAAAGGCAGCCATGTGTATTTTGCATTTTTCAACGTTCAGTGCTAAGATTGCAGGGTGTTGTAATATAAAAAATGATGTTGAAAACGGACAGAATTTGGATAGTATTTAATATGTTCTGGGTATTTCATTTGGTGTGACACTCCTGAATGTAGGTTTTTTATCTTGTAACATGGGTGGACTAGTGCAGTTTTACTTTTTCTTTTATTGATACCGTGCACAAAGATATGATAAGGCATAAAAAATAAAAATATATTTATCTGGTTAATGGAACAAAACCTATTTACACTTTCGTTTGAACTCCTGACATCCAAGGTTTGCTGACTTGACCACCCTACATAGAATTGGGATACACAGACAATTTTAATTGTTGTTTATTTTTGTCCAATAGTTTGTGTTTACTAGGAAAATAGGGGCGGAACAGAAATCAAAGGCTGTTCCCCTTTTAACTAATGGCTTAACTATAGCTGAGATAACACACATTTTCTGACATTTTTCAGTTTTCACACCCTGTTGTCTTTCAGGGGTCGTAATTCCTACACTGGTGTTTTTTATTATCACTAATTCATATAAAGTAATAGCAAATACTCCACTAAATGCCCATAAAATCACACACATTTTTCTACAATATTATTTTTATGGTGCCTTCTTAAACACAAGTATAATTCCCATGTCACACACTTTAGGTGTGACACTCCTGACCTTTTTGAGGCAAAAACACTTTATTGCAAGGACCTTCAAGAGAACTCGTCGTCTTGTTTCAAGAACGTCAGTTCAAAAGAAAACTTTTGAGGTCTTTTGCGAAACAACATGTAATGGTTTCATCGGTGAAAGCCAGTTTTCTACCAGGTTTCACTGTAAATCCGCCAATTCGTTCACCCCTGGCAAATATTCGCATCTGATCATCTAGATCTCACTAAACTAATCCTGGTTCCCCATATGTTCTACAACCAGTGTCACAATTCAAATCTGACGTGATCCGCCCCAGCAACCGTCACCGAGGTGATTCAAAAAAAATCAAGCTCATCCGCGCCTGGTCCGGACGCAATTAAAACCTATGGGTAATTTTCTAAAAGAAGGCTCCTTGATCCACCATTTTCCCGCTCGCAACCCTGTATAACAAACTGTTGACTGTTTCTCCTGAGCCCCCCAGTTCATGGTGTACCTCTCGATCACGCTTATTTACAAGAAGGGATATCACAACCTACCTGATAATTTCCGCATGAATTGGCTTTATCCCGTGTGCTCGGGGCAGAATTTTCCATAGCAGATCCTTGCTGTCCATCAACGGACATACCTCACTAAAAACAACTGATTGACCCTTCCATTCAGAAAGCCTTCATCCAAGGAATCAATGGTGTAATTGAACATAACCAAACTTTAATGAACTTATTTCTCATCATCAATAAACGTACACTTCACGTCACATTCTTCGACCTTGAAGACGCTTTGGTTCTGTTCATTCACGACCTCATCAGTTATTCACTGAAGCGTTTGCAATGCCCCGCACCAATGTCACCAGGTAATATTGAGATCTTTGATTCCAATCTTTGAATGGCCATTTTATTTTCCCCTCCAATGATTGGGAATCTTCCGTTTCAAATTCCACAAAGGCGTCCTCCAGGGCGATCCATTATCACCATTATATTTATGATCTGTATTCAACCCAATTCTAGAGAAACTGCAGCTGTATGAACCCCACCCCCGGTTATTCTCTAAATGGCTCTCAGTTTATGACACACCATTTGCTGATTACTTTAATCTCATGACAACAAACAAGAAAAACTCACGAACGTTACTTATGAAATTTCTGCATGGACCACGTCTATGAATCTCAATTAAAACCCGCCGAAATGTAAATCAATTTCGATGTGAGTGGTAGACCCGACCCCATTTGAGTTTAGGTTGGGGGAGTACAATGTGAGTTTCTATTAAAGATGACCACACAAATTTTCGGGTCCCATCTCTCCTTCTCAGGTATCAGGAAATGTGTATGATCAGGTCAAGGAACATTTTACAACTCGCCTTGAACGTATTGACAAGCTTCTTGTCAGAGGTAAGTTTTAAAATCAGATCTACAAAAACTATCTCCTACCGTCATGTCGCATCATTCTCACAGTCCTGACTTGACAAGACACATCGTCTTGCCTTAGACGCAATTGTACATAAATACTTAAAAGCTGGTCTGGTCTGGCACATTCAGCTGCTACAAAATTTGTTCATATCCCTCATTTGGTTGGACATCAAGTCGGTCCCTCAGCTTATCTTGAAGCCCAACCACAGCCCATTTGTCACTAGGCTAAAGAGCCGATTAACTAAGGTTAATGTTGCGCTTGACTCCCGTCTCCGACAGAGAGGGGGAACTTGGACTAGAAAATTTCCAACAGTCAACCAGTAAATTACGCCAAATGCAGTTGATGAAGCTCGCCATTCCAACCCCGGTGCATCTCAAAATCAGCTGAAGACCGCCCTGGTTTAATCCATCAAAACGAGGTACTGAAACCTGGTTTACCATCCCCCCCCCCCCACCTTACAAATCTGTGGTCCAAGGTAACATGTTTCTTGTTTCCTTCAGGAGGAAATCTGACCACCTTGGAATCATACATTTACAATCTCCCTAAGGGCAACCCCCCCCTCATAAATTTATGCTAAATTCTTTTGTTGATACCTTACCACAACCAAAAACAATCTTAGTCGCTGGGGTAAAAAAATCAATGTTCCTTTGTGTGGTAATAAGAGACCCTCATTCACGGTGCCTCAATCGCTGTAAAATTATGCTTTTCAGCCGTTATACGTGGCGTCATAACTCTGTTCTTCGCAAGATCATGGATGCTCTTAAAGATATCAAAGACCCAATCTGGGAAATTACGTGATCTCTCTGATGCCGCTAAAACAGCGCACCACCATCCCACCGAAATTCTTCAGACACCGCAGAGACCCGACCTGTGCTCATCAATCAGGGCTCAAATCATCAGCATTTTTGAGCTTAGTATTCCTTTTGACCAAAACATCCACCCAAACGCCATGAGTACAAAAGAAAACAAATATGCTAGTCTCGTCATGATTGCAAGAACAAGAAAACGGGTTTAGGACACTAACCTATTTTGGGTTGAAATTGGGAGCAGGGGTCTCATTTCCAATTCAAAACAAGATGAGCTTTAGATTAAATTTTCCGTTCCCGTTTTCAAAGAAAAGAAAAACAAAACACCGAAGCAGGTCTTCAACAAGTTCTTAAAAGATATAAGCAAATGTGCAATAACTCATTCTACTCAAATTTCTACGCCAAAATATGATAAAACGACTGGACTGTATAAACGCTGTTCACCCTAGAGATTGTGCAATATTCAGGGTGGTCCCAAACTCTTTTGATACTAGGTTTTATTAACTTTGTCATCTCCAGTGTTGTAATGCCATTTAAATGTTTAACTTTTGAAGGCTTGTAATGTTGAGGCTTTGCGGAAACTTGAGTTTGGTGTACCAACGTAGTTCTCTTGTTCTGGCTAGATTATGTGTTTCTTTTCCAATTTTGCTTGTATAATATGGTGTGAAAATAAAAAGATTGAAATGAGAAATAAAATAAAACACAATAATAAAATTTATGCGCAGCTGTGGCATAATTTTTGTTTGCATATAGCAAAATATTACACACATCCATCCCTAATTCACACACAAGACATTGAAAAACCTTAGGTTGCCATAATTTGATCTTACCAATATATGTTTCTTAACTCATCTTGCCGAGTTGCCACCCCCTCATGAACTTCCTCCGGTGCGCTAAAATTAATGCAAAACTTTCGTAAAAAGCTCCTTCCCGGTCGTTTTAAAGGAAAAAAAATGTGAAGGTAGCACATCACCGGGGTGGTATGCGTATAAAGTTCCAAGGTTGGGGGGGGGGGGGGCGTTGCCGCCCTATATGACAGGTGTCTCTAAAAATCTTTGGTGGATGTAAAACTTTAGTCAATTGCATGCTTTTTTAGAACTTTTAAGTTTTAGGAACGTAAACCACGTGAAAAATCCGCATTCACTACCCTTTTTAATGCAAAATTGCGCGCCTTATTTTCTGTGGAAAAATGTTCAATTTTGCCGGTACATTCAGGACTTATTATGGCGTCAGTGTACACAATTTGGTTAGTTGGTACTTATTTTGGTATCAATGGAAGAGGATGACAATAGGTATCCACTGGTATCAAAGCATAAGCAGCGGGGACTTTACAAAGACATTCTCAGGGGCATGGTAACCACCCATTCTTTGGTAAACCGAGGTGTTACAAAAAAATGGTTGGTTTAAGACTAGGGTTAATGCACAAAAACTTATATCATTAATTTTGACACAGGAATCAGCGTTACGAATATCAGCTGGTGTACTTTACCGAAGTCTGGGAAACTACAAACACCAGAATTAAGAAAAAATTCTTCGTGCTCCAAGGATAAATAGACATTTGATATTCGACGTTGCGAAAAAAATCAAAAAAAGAAGAACCAACAAGTTTTTTAAACAAAATCGTAAATGCTGGGAAATTGAACAAATTAGCCACTCAAGCAAACCCAACGTCACGACAACTATCAAGATATTAAACACGTTCCCCAAGATGCTCTTTCTTGTAAAAGAGAAGAAGGAAACCAGCCACACCACTCCTTAAAAGAGCTCCATCTGGCTACCAATTAGTGAGCGAGTTGTCTTTTAGCTATGCTTCTTACTTACAAGGGCATTTCCGGACAATTGCCATCTTACTTGTCCGATACCTCTCTTTGTCTATTCCTGGCAGGCCAGGATTGCAGTTTTCTGCAGAGGACAAGACGCTCCTCATGTTTCCCGCACAAAAAGGTCAGTGGGTGACAGGGAACTTTAGGCACGCGGCCCCCAGCCTATGAACTCTTTGCCTATATACTGTTCGCACTCAAAGTCCATGGTACTTTTAAGAAAGCTCTAACATTTCATGAGTTCCTAAGAGTTGATTGGTGCTGAAAGTGTTTTTGTTATTGCCTCACATGATATGAATTATGAGCTGTTTTCTTTTTTTTATTTTATAGTTTGATGTTTAAGTACTTATCTATAGTATACAAACAGGTATTGTAAAAGATGAAACCATGTTTTAGGCTAAATAGTATTTATCTCTATTTGTAAAGCGCTTTGACTTGTTTTGAGAAGGCGCGCTATATCAAATGCAGTTTTGTAGTGTATTTACTATTGTCTTGTATAGAACATGAGTGACTTTTCTTTGATTTTCTCGTCTATGTAACTGGGATTGTATAGGGCCCCAAACAACAGAACAAGTAAACCAGGTGAACTAGTACAAGAGCCCTGTAAAGATTTCACAAAGAGCAGAAAGAAAAAGTGCAAAAATTCCTAGTTACCTGATGAGGAAAACCCAACTATATTAGTGGAGACATTTGTGCATGTGGAATCAATTGTACGAAAAGAAAGATTAGAAGAAAACCATTTATACCGATTGCAAAAATGTTGCAGAGTTTTGCCACCCCAGTGAGTAGTTTGTCCTAGCATAAGTTTAGACTACAAAAATGCATGACTGCACACGTCAGGGCATTATTAGGAAGTTGTCTTGGACAGGACAGCATAACGTTTGTTCTAATCATTTTGAAGATTTATATGGTCAAGTCCATACAGGTTTTAGCAATGTTTATAGTCATTCTGCAAGTTGAAACAAAGAATAAGAATTATCAAGAACAATATCATAGACAAAAAATAGAAAACCAATATCACTCTAATACGAAGGAAATATAACAGTGAGACAACGGGCATCATTGTTTGGGAACATAGACGAGTTTTGTCTTATGACATTGCAGGGAGTACAAAACA
>JAMKCH010061519.1:0-85506 GCA_023653785.1 Ophioderma brevispina
GTCAAAAGCGACAATGCTAGATGGATTGTGCTTTTAATTAATGATTCCCACGCGGTGATAGGAGCTTCCCAAGGCTCAAGCCCATTCATTCGTAAGATGATCGCGTCGTCATGGGCCTATCACCGCGGGATCAGTATTGCCGAAATCTGCGAGCTATGTCGTGGAGGGCTCCCACAACGTTTTCGTCGGTGTATTACAGAACGTACAAACTCCCCAAGAGAACGTTTGCAGGGCACTCCGCGAACACACAATTCAACTTCACTTTAATAAAGCTCCCATCCGGTGCCGACTTTGACGCTCGCCTCGTATTAAATCCGTGTCATGTTAAGCATCGGTGTTGTCCCCGATTTTTTATGTTACTGCCTTAGGCCCTAACTTTTTCTTTTTGTTTAGTGTAGGTCTTGCCTTTGGTTGCACTTTGTGTGTCAGAAATATCATGCTCCACCTCCGCTGAGTGACTTGTCAGTCTGGTGTTGATTTGAAACTTTCATTCACGGGGTTATGCATATGTGTCATTCCAACATTGGTGTAGATGAAATCATTTCGTGGTACCTGATTTATATTCAAAAACACATTATGTTTTATAACTCATCTACCTGAAGGCCTGATTTCCTCCCTTTCCGATGTTGACTTCCCACTTCAGGCCCGCCCCACAGCATGATATGTACGCGTGTCCGTGTGGGCTTGAGCCAAACTGATTAAGGAAAGCTATGGTCGACAGTGTGTGGACTGTGGTACTGGTCGGACCATTTCCATCTTTTAGGGGTGCTATAAAGATGTATTGTTGGGGCATTCCACTTCTCAGAAGGGAACTGCATATGTTTCAGTAAACAGTGGAAAGAAATCAGGCATCGTTAGATGATGTTTATAAAACATAATGTTGGTTTTTTTGAATATATCTTGATTTTTTTTGGATGTCACTGATAGTGTCCTGTAGGCTTAAAAATTTTTGTGTGGCTGTGGGATAATTTTTTGTGTCAGCTAGCTGAAAGGAGTCACTAAACCTGGAGTTAGGAGTGAGTGAGTGAGTTGAGTGAGTGAGTCGAGTGAGTGAGTGAGTGGAAGTGAGTGAGGAGTGAGTGGGTGATTGAGTGAGTGAGTGAGTTCGTGAGTGAGTGAGTGAGTGAGTGGTGAGTGGGGCGGAGTGAGTGAGTGAGTGAGTGGAGTGGGGTGGTTGGAGGTGTGTAGGGTGGTTGGTTGTGTGGGTGGGGTGGTGGGTGGGGGTGGTGGATTGCTTACAAATCACATGGTCACTTGTCCAAGGGCCTAATTTAGATTACTGTCAAAGTCTTGCATCTACTATGAAGATGCCGATTTTCGTGCTTCTTCTAGAGTTTATATAAGCAACCATGATCCTCATATTATCTGCATTTAAGTATGCCATTTACATATTTGCTTCTATTGAAAATATCTTGTAAACACCACACTCTCTATGGGATGACTGTTTCATTTATCTAGCACAAGGGAAATAAGTTTTTTATTTACCCTGGATTTTCTCTAGACTGGCATGGTATGTTACAGCCATGATTGCAGATGCGGAGGCAGTAGTGGACCTATCGCCTGTAGACTATTGTCCACTATGATGATCAGTGCTGCTGGCATACAATAGTACACAATAAGTTTTCAGATGAAATGACTTCACCGGGTAACTTGATTACGAACAATTAAAATACCGCCATAATTGCATTTTGGTGGAGCTGCTGAATTCGGCAGTCTTCAAATTTTATGAAGGCGACATGGTTACGTAAACAAAAATTGCACACCCAGAGAGGCAAAAATTTTTTGAATGTTACGCCAGCTCTAGTTAATTCCTATTACTTTTGAAGGGTTGATCTTATAATCCATTTTAATGAAATGGATGTTTATGATGCAGCTTACCTCCGATGGACTTACAACGTACATAAATGTTAGTGAAACAGAACTGTGCATGCTGATGATCTTACAGAGTAGGTGTGGTGGATGTGATCACACCCTATCACATTCCTTAAAATGGGCAAAATGTCCACTTTTTTCCTGATTTCTTTTAAAGAAAAAGCTCCAAATGTGGAGAAAATTTATACAAAGTCCATTTTTTGTGAGCTGTTCAAAAATCCCAAAAGGCCTATTTTTAGGTTCACATTTTTTTTAAATTCCTGCAACCCTGTAAGTAAGTCATGCATATGGCCTGTCCACATTGGGAAGGCTATAAAACTGGAACAAAGTGTCCACACTTTGTGTGATGAACCCCACACTACAAATACACCTTTGTTCATGTATTATTGAATTGTTTACAGATATACGCTTTTGTACAGTAATAGTCTGTTGTTTAAATGTGTTTTTCTTGTTATTTTGTAAATACCACAGTTCCAGTATATCAACTTGTATTTCAAGTGCAACCAACCCCACAAGATGGCGGGACATCTGTAGTCCCTGCTGTAGCAAAAGAGAATTGAAAATGCGAATTGCACACAGTAGTTTTTTGACCACCACCATGCTCCAGGAGCGGTGTACATCACTATTGCTTTTGTATGATCTTTTTCGACTCTAACCTGAAAAAAAAATGACAGTTGTTTTAAAAGAACATGAGTAAGATTCGAACCCAGAACACTGTAAGGTACCTAACCACTAGACCATCGAGATTGCTGTGCCATGATTGTAATTCTAATTCCTTGATAACCTTACGGGAATAATCGATGCTGCTATTGTGATCAACACCTAATCATGCATAATGGCCCCTCTGGAAGCGTGCCACAACATATGCTTCAGAAGCATAAATAGTGGTCAAATCTTCACAAAATCATGGGAAATTGCTCTACTTGGTGATAGTATCGTTTGATATGTCATATATTTAATCCCGTGGGAGTTTTCGTGCCCAATTGCTTTTATTGGCTAACTTTGTCAATTTTGTGGTGCTGATTTCAAAAAAGTTAGTGCCATTTTTTTTCACCACGCTTCATTCGCCATTTTGAATTTCAAAATGGCCGCCATTTTTTCATTATATTTTGTCCTATATCTCGGTTCCTATGAGCAACTTAGAGGGGTAAAAATGGTGCAATACCCATGTTTGTGATACCAGGGATTCCATTGAAAGCATTTGTCTTTGCTTGTATTGATTTGGTTTGGCGCGCCTCTGAATTTCAAAATGGCCGCCATTTTTCAACTATGTTATGTCCTGTTTCTCGGCTTATGAGTCAACATAATAGTAAAACGGTGGCAATACCATGTTTGTGATACCAGGGTCTTCCATTAAAAGCATTGCCTTGTCACTAATTTGGGTGGGCTGCCATCTTGATTTTCAAAATGGCCGCCTTTTGTCAATTACTGATGTACAATTTGTCCCATTCTTGGCTTGTAAGTACAGAAAAGTGAAAGTGGTGGCCAATACCCCTGTTTTTGATACCAGGGATTCAATTAAAAGCACTTCCTTTATTTGTATCTAATTTGTTTAGTCGCCATTTTATTTTCAAAATGGCCGCCTTTTCCAATTATATTTGTCCAACGGAAAAACTCCGATCTTAAATCCGTTAATCCGTCGATTTTATAGCCTAATTAACGCCATTCATAACAGACTCATTGCGACTTCACCTGCACCGGAGCTTTGGTAAATTTATGGGTAAATTTAGGGGTAATTAAATACCATATGGCATTGCGTAAGGGCAAGGGGCATGCTCTAGGCTGGAGCTGTTTTTCATATTTAGTTTAAATCTGCATGTTTTGTAACAATTAGAGTGGTTAAATAATGTGATTGAATAACTTCCAATAATATGTATTTTTAAGCCACTTTATTTAGCTTGGTTTGATTTGATCAGACTTCAATAATTAATTTATGAGTAAATTAGTACACGAAGACGTAGGTGTGGAGCAATTGGGACACAGAGATTGGGTAAGTGTATGGGAGAACTACAAGTCTTCGATCTACATTCTGCGTACTTAAACCCTTCCGTGTAGCCTAACTGCCAAGCTTCGATCTACTTTTCCGCGGACTGCAACCAGAAGTGTTCAGATTAATTTTCTCCGGACCTTCATCATGACATCTCATGGAAACCCGATTTGTTAAGGGCAGAACCTCCAACTGATTATGCTGCCCTCTGTAGCTAACAGTGCTTTGTCCTTGCTCAAAGGATATCCACTTTTGTTTTAGGTCCTCATCACAAACCTGTCATAACACTTGATCTTGACTGCCAACGACAGAGCAATGAAGCTGCAAACCTTCAACAGGAAATCCAACGGCTTTGAGAGTTTGGTGAGTCCATGCTTGTTTTTTGCTTCACTTCATGCTATCGCAAAGTATCTTGAATCCATAAGCAATGAAGCTGGTCTTTATTCACCAATCACCATCGACAATCCATCAAATCTTAATTGAAAGCTTTTTAAGCGTGGTGTAGAGACCATGTACCCAATATCATGGTCTGCTATGACCCCCTCTTTGAACCACCCCTTTTTTTTATTTGCACTAAAAACTTTGTATACTATAAATCCTAAATGGTCACAAACTCCACATCGGCTTCATATGAGACCAGAAGATTGGTGGGTGTTTTTGAAGAGGTAAATAAATCTTCAGAGCAACCAGATCCCTCGCTGCCGTTGTCCCAAGACCTTCCCCAGTTTGGCACAAGAATTTCTTCCCTGAGTTCTATGAAGGGTAGAGAGTCTACTTTGTTCCAGCAAGTGGACAGGGAGAGTGGGAAGTGTTTGGTCTCATTGCCCTTGGAAGCAAGTCATACTATTTTTGATCCTAATCATCTACAATAATGCTCGACATGTACCCATTTGTCTTGCCCAAACTAAATATGTTTTAGTGCACTGACCAAGAAACTTGGGAAGCTCTGAAATCTGGTGATTTCATGGTGACTAAGTCAGGCATTCCTTTCACAAATCTGTCATAAACAAACAAGAGTTTTCTGTTATCGTCCAGATCACTCTTCTCCTCCACGGCCTTCTTCTAATCCACACTGCCCAAGTACTTTGGTCCATGTCATTGATGATTCTAGCCGGGAACACCAGTGACGCTCAGGTACGACTTTAACACCGCTGATACACAGCTTTGGAGATCCAGTTACAATTTGTGCATTATAGAAAGACCCATGTGGCAGTTTTGAGTTATCAATAAAGTCGCAACATGGTCACCCTGCTCTTATTTTGCCAACGACCTTTGTTCGAAGCATCCGTAAGATCATATCCGGGTATGATGAAGGATGTGAATATCTTCCGACAGTATATATATGGATAACTCCCTAAAGCTCATCACATGGCAACAAGGTCTGCTGGCTGTTTCATCCGGTCAAGTTTGACAGAGTATCGACTAATATCAAATTAATACCCACTGAAAACCATGCTTTTCATATTGAACCAAAGTCTCCACTGACAGATTACGTGGGGAAAGCTCTACTACCATGAAATAATGAAGAAAGCACAAGAGCTTAGTTGGTATCTCAACGTATGTCCACAAACCGGTGTGTATGGCTCCAATAGTGTTGAGCACTCACTCTAGGAGGCAGACACCTTGATCCCAATGCATGTATTTGAATGCGTCCCAAGGACTGACGGAAACATCAGAGAATATAATGGATATTCGCCAGGCACGGATGTCTTCATTGTTACCTCAGGGATTTGTGTTCAACAAACAGTTCCATGCGAGCTTCACTTTATCACCGGAAAAGGAACAGCGAAGCGCACAGCTGCATACGTGCCATTGTGGTGCCGCATTGAAGTGAAAAAATATAAGGTCACTAGGTCTGCCATTCTTTTAGAGGTACTGATTGGGAGGAAAATTTGCTGGCACATCAAAGAGTAGGTGGATAAAGTCTAGATTCAAGCTGTGACTCAATGGGTGTATGGTGTATTCCATAAATTTCGTGAGGATAGTTTCGACCTAGACAGCATGTTAAATGTTCTTTACAAAAATTTTGTGCATGGTTTATGTCAGAACAGCAAATTCAGTACATTTGCCAAAAACACGCTGTAGATGCAGTGACTTTGGTAACCAATTGATTACAATGTAAGTCCCAAAGGCTCTCCTGACTCATCATCATCATCATCTGTCGCTTCCTTAGACGGAACGTTGAAAGCCGCTGAGACAAATTTGTTCCAGGTTGCCTTATCCTTTATGAGTTGCTGGATTTCACTCCAATCCAATATCTTTAGCACTGACATCAGGATAACTAAAGTTTCCCTGCCACGGCGAAGTTTTCTTCCTCCGGTGGTGTCCAGAAAATCAGGTGAGAAGATAGTTTGGTCAGTTGTCCCGCATCATGACCTGCAAACTGGAGACTCTTTTTAATGGTTTCTTATAGGAGTGGTATATCCGGGCGGATCCAGGATTTGAAAGAACCGACGTCAAAATTACCTGGGGGGCTGAAGGCCTGAAATTTTGGCCAAAACATCCTCTCGCATTTTAGTGAGTGTTGCCTGATAACAGTTTTTGTGTCTCTAAAAAGGTGAATACATGAAGAGTATTACTCTTTGCTTCACACGAAAATATTATTTATGCCCTACACCTCAATAAAATTTTCCGAAATAAACGCAGTATGTGAGAAAAATAATCTTCATGTACTGAAAGGACAATCCAATATCAAAGTCGGTATTTCAAGGATAGTGTTTAAAATAGTAGGAATCTGTCATTTATATACTGATCTTTGGGTTTACATTTCATTGACATTACATTATTACTCAAAACTAAAATTGTCTCGTGTCGGCCATTTTGAAATCCTCCATGGTGGCTGAGTTTGAAATAGCATGCAGTGATTTGGATTACATCATAGTGCATGGCAATGCTCCATTTGAGACTGCTTTATTACTAGTATGCTGAGATTTTAAAAACCAAGTGTATTATATATGGCGGCCCTTTTGAAATCTAGATGGCGGCAAAGCTAAATTAGATACAAGTAGCATTGCTATTATAGGAATCCCTATTCTCACAAACATGTGCTAGTAGGCCACCCAGTTTTACTCTTCCACCTTGCTCACACGCCAAGATATAGGACATAACATAATTTAAAATGGCCGTCCATTTTGAAAGTCAAGATGGCGGCGCAAACCAAATCAGTTACAAATAAGACGATGCTTTCAATGAATCCTGTATACAACATGGGTATTGCATGCCAATTTTACACTCCTCTAAGTTGCGAGATAATATGAAAAAACATACTGAAAATGGCGGCCATTTGGAATCCAAAATGGCGACTGAAGGCGTGGTTGAAAAAGGCACCTACGATTTGTGAAATCAGCAACCCCAAAATTGAACAAAGTCAGCTAAAAACATCTTTTGGCGACGAAAATCCCACGGGAAACATAACAAAACTGTCTATGACCACACATAATTTTCATTTGACAGTGGTAAGTAACATGGCAGCATATTTCACACTCTATCATTTGTTAGGTCACCGTGACCAGGCCAAAGCCAAAACCACCTCAAACTAAACGTTCAAACCTCCTGAAGAACAGACAATACACTGTGAACTTGATTACAATTTAACACAAAGTATTTATTATTTAATTGTGTGTTTAAATCATCTCATCAAACATTCGATTAAGTATCAATACTCAAAGATTAATCTATAATGAAAGTTGTTAATTTAGGAACTACTAAACTTACTACATGGTGGTGCCGAACTTGCAAGAGGCCTGGCGAATATTCCAGCGCAAACTCCAATTTCCAATAGCGGGACGTGTTCACGGACGACTTGTCCTTACTGAAGAAAACCATCTCCTAATGACTTCCCGAAGCTCGGATGTCGACTAATATAAAGTCCAAAAGTGCTGTAGCCTTGTTTATCCTGGCTAACTTCACGGCCACGGAATAACAAAACCGAACCCGGCTACCCAATCGGACGAAACTGCTGGAGCTGAGACCTTATGACAATGTCCCTATATGTGAGATTATACTAGACTGTGATTACGTCACTGTCAACTTGGAAACTCTGCTATAACTTGGAGCACGATGTTTAAGAACTCTCTTAATATAAGCTTGAGTAAAGATGTTGTGATACTCTGCCTCACCTTCCTCTCATCACCAGGGCCTGTATATATCCTCTCGCAACAATTTCTAGAAACGATGAGCAGCAGTCGTATAAAGTCCCCCGTGTACTAACTCTAGCCCATTACAAATCATAGTCCTGAACCTACTGCAAATATCTCCACTGTTCTATAGGATCAGCACTTTCTCTTTTCTCCCTGCCTGTACATGCAGAAGTGCACCATCTATAGTCGAAAAAGCACATAGGCAGTCAATCTCCTGTACTTGAGTTAATTCCAGATCCTTCTAAACCTTCTATGAAAGCATCACGGTTCTAGATGTTTCTCCGCTTTTTTGTTTTTATTCATTTGTTTGCTTTTCACACACTAGTTATGCCACACAAACCAGTATATTTTATATTATATTATTTAACTATTATAATTTTTAATATGTGCTTCATTTATGACTTTAATCTTGCTCAAAGTGAAATAAAGCATTGCAAATTTCTTGGGCCTGTAACAATATCCTGTCTTAGTTGTTGCATACCTCTGAATGTTTTCATGTTGTACATGTCAATCAAAAGGTGTTTAGAAACGAATCCCATATTTGAATTGTGCCTATACTGTACTGTACTAAACACATGTCGTACTTGGGATTACAAGTGGCTTATAAAGTTTAAGTTAACCACAAGACATTGATCTGCTAAAATTTACCCGAAATACTAGTGCTTTTGTTGGCTAACATGAGTAGTAACTCGGGGTTTTTATGTGTACTGGATTTTGTGGGATCACTGACCTAAATGAGGTGAATTTCACAAACGGTTCATTGTGGATTAATTCAATACACCCTCTGATGTAGCAATCAAGTGAACTTTTAGGGAAATCATTATATCAAATAAAAGCATATTCCTTTTTTTTCAGAGGATTTCCCTGACTTTTATAGAAAGACCTCCGTTAGAATATCATGCCGAAGACCAATGCGTTCTCACAACACACCCTAAGTGTTACTGTATTTATTCTAAATGCTAAATGTTTTTATGTGTAAAACTGCAATTTGATAATTGCCCAGCTGTGTCCCGGCATCAGTATTGAATTATCTGGCGGGAGATGTTTGCTAATTGTATGGTGAGTTGATATGCACATTTGATGTGCTCTGTTCTTTTGTTTGTCCACCTGGAACATACAAGAGGGCAGCAAATGAAATGTTGCATATTACAATCTATATAAATAAATCCATTAGTGCACCTTCTATTGCTGTCCACTGGCAGTCGCAAGTGACTCTAGCAAATCTAATAAAGAACTCTCATAAACCAACAAGCAGGTGGTCCTTGAAAACGTACCACGTGTGCGACAGCCAAAGGTTTTTTCCTAGATCACATCACAAATGTAATTCCTCGTTATGCTGTGGTAAGGGTCCCTCTCTTATATTAACAATTTTTTATGTGTATGTGAGGCGATCAAACAACTGAGTTGGAAAAGTAAGCTATATATTTTTTTTCTAGATAAATGGTCAAAAATAGGTGCAGAGGGGATGAAAATATGGAACCGACTTTTGCGAGAGAGTGTTAGAATATTTTTTTGTCTATCATGGAATTAATTTGTTTTTTTTTAAATGCCAATAAGTTTGTCAAATGATTTTTCAAAGCTATATTTATTGTCCCCCTCCCGCCTGAACGAGTTCGGAACGGGGACTATAAAATGAGTACCGTCTGTTCTGTTTCGTATCTTTCCGTGTCGTTCGTTTCGTCGTTCGTGGAAAAATGTTAACCCATGTTTGTATATGATTATCTGGAGTTCCGTAGGTCCACTTGATGTATTGGTGGAAAGAAGTGGGTTGAAGAGCTCTCGACCTGATTAGATTTTGGGCTACAATATGCTAATTAAGTATCTAATTTTGCATTATGAATTATCCTGCAGGGCCTGTGTACAAGTTTTTTTGAGTTCTTGTAGGCGGAATAATACGTTGAAACCTTGGTGAAGGAAGCGGGCTGAAGACTTTTCTCGACCTGATTAGATTTTGGGGCTTATTTTGGGCAAATTGAGTAATGCAAATGAGCTAATTAATATTCACAATCAGCGTAATTGCTATATTTTTGACACTGTACATGGATACTCCAAATTCCTTCCTGCACTGCATGAAAGCCTATCTGGGCCACCATCTTTGTTTGCAATTTTAAGTATTGATATATTGCAGCTTATGTTATGCAAGGAGCTAATTAAATAATGCGTAATTGCTATATCTCTGACATGTGTAACGTCCGGATGCAAAATTCCTTCGCGTACAGGAGACTAATATGCCAATTGGTGAGGGGGTGGGGGTGTTGGGGAGTGATGATGTGTTTTACGTATGCCAATGAGCTAATTAAATCTGCGGTAATTGCTGTATCTCTGACACGGTACGTCGGTAGGCAAAATTCCTTCCCTACATGTGACTACTCTTGCCATGGGGTGGGGGTGGGGGGTTGTGGAGGCGTTCGGTATTCCGGGGTGTTTGGGATGGGGTGGAAGTGGTGGCATGGTTTTGAGGGGGGGGTGGTGCCAGGTTATGGCGAGGGGGAGTTTGTGTTGCATTGTGTTTGGGGAGGGGGTGTGTTTTTTGCTGTTGTTTAGGGAGGGAGTGTATTGCAGGTTCTGGGAGGGTGAAAGTGGTGGGGAGGGGGTGGTGAGGTGTTGCGGGGAGTTGGAGAGGGGTTTCGAGGTGTTTGTTGGAGGGGGGAGTGGGGGTTTTTTTTTGGGCGTGTTTGGGGTATTGTGGAAGTGGAAAGCGTGTTATGGTGTTTGGGGGTGGGGGTGGGGGTGTTGGCGGGGATTTGGGGTGGTTTTTGCGGATTTTGGGGTGTTTGAGAGGGTGTTAAGGAGGGGGTGGGTTGGGTGTTGCAGAGTGGTTTGGGACGGGGGTAAGGGGTTGGGGCGGGGTATTGGCGGGGTGTTTGGGGTGAGTGTGCCGGGGTGGTGGGGAGGGTTGGGTTTTGGCAGGGTGTTGGGGATGGGGTGTGGGGTGTTGGGGAATTATAGCAATGAGAGGAGAGGAGGATATGAAGGTGGTCTGGGTGGTGAGGGGAGAGGGAGTAAGGGTGTTTGATTTCCGATAGAAGGATGGTGGGTTACGAAGTATGGTTGACGCAGGACGGTTGGTGGGGAGAGGGTGAGAATGGTTAATGGGAGGGGACTCGACTGGTTGTGGTGGGGATTTTGGGTAGGTATTGATAGTTCGAGGGGGAAGTGGGTTTGAGCCGATGGGGGGGAAGAGGGATGGGTTTTGGGATAGAGGCCTTCGAGTGAGGGGGGGTTGATGCTGCATGGGGGGGGTTTGGGGGGGCTGTATCATGAGGGGGTGGGGGGATGTAGTGTTGCATTTATATCGCCTGTTAGTGATCGCGACATCAGCGGGGACATATTTAACGCTCACATAAATACGAGTTCGCCTTTTTGATGAATTTCAAATATTAGTGGCACACTGTTTTAACCTTTTTTCTTTTTTTTTGAGGCCTCGACATTCAAAATAGGGTATAACAGGATCCGTATGTCGTATTGCCGTTTTTCGCTGAATAAAAGTCAAAATAATACTCTTTACAAAAACAAAATATTGATTTTGGTCGACTTGATCGAATCTCTTATGACTTATCTAATATGCAGTGAACTACTTGACATTGATTTTTTGTTTGTTTATTACAGGTGGGTGTTTTCCTACTGGAACTTCATTGGCTGCAAGATTCCCTGCATGGTAACGGATTTGTACATGAAATTAACAGGAAAGAAGGCCAGGTTAGCATTTTTTTCCTCTTTTAAATAGTTGAAGAGGCACTTTCTAAATATGGTGCTAAAATCGATTTATAAGATATGGCTGCCATAAAGAAAACTTAAATGTATTTTTTTTCTGAGTTTGGAAGTACTGGCTAACCCCAAAGCTCTGACAATTCATGACAATCATCTCATTCAGATTGATACTTAAAACTTTGAACATAGCAAACTTAGTCATGACCTCATTTAAATACCTACCCCCCTTTCCCCCATTCAGGATGATGAGACTCTATGATCGTATTGCTAAGAGTATGCACACACTCAAGTACTTCACACAGAATGACTGGAAATGGACCAATCGCAACTGTGAGGCCCTCATGGCATCCCTGCCGGAGTCAGACAGGAAGGTGAGTGTCATGACCCAATCACATGGACATATGTGCAACATGGGTATCACGTGTCCCCATGAATAGTAAACCATACTGTGCAGACAGGAAGGTGAGCATCAGGACCCGATCACATGGATGTCATATGTTTGCAACATGAGTATCTCATGTTTGCCGCTGAATGATACACCCTAATGTGCAGATTGAGATTTCTGGAGGAAAAAAATTATTTTTTTAAATGAAGATGCGAGTCCCAATTAGAGTCGAAACAGGTATTGTTCTCTTTTTTTGTGTCGTCTGCAAGAATTGAAGAAGGCACATAGGGATTACTCAGGCGTATGTCTGTGTGTGTATCTGTGTGTGTGTCTGTGGTCAAAATGTTAACCCTTAATATATTGCATGCCGTATGAGTTCCGTAAGGGTTATGGTGATGTAACTTGGTGGAAAGGAGGGGGTGGGGTAGGGTGACATGTTGGTGACCTCATGTGACCTTGGTAACGTCATGTGACCTTTGGCCGGTCAAAATGTGAACCCTTAATATATTGCATGCCGTATGAGTTCCATAAGGGCTAAGATGATGTAACTTGGTGGAAAGGAGGGGGTGGGGTGGGGTGGGGTGACATGTTGGTGACCTCATGTGACCTGGGTGGACATGCTGTGTGACCTTTGGCCCCATTCACAAACCACGACGGCAGACGACACTCGCGGTCCTGGGACCGCGAGGTATTTTTTTCGTTAGTGTGTGCTTAGCCTATCTCTCATTTATCTTTATAGAATCAACAAATTACTAAAGAAGAAATGTTTTATAATGTGCTGTCAACATGACTGATGGTTCTACAGCTTAGTCAGCCTATGACATCTATTTTAAGCACAAATTGATACTTAATTTATTTCACTCTGGTTTTCTTTTGTCTTTCTTCCAACCAGACATTTTTCTTGGATGTTCGGCCACTCGACTGGAAAGAGTACTTGGAGACGTACTGTGTGGGAACAAAGCAGTATGTGTTAAATGAAGACTTGGCTGCATTACCAGCTGCTAAGAGACATATAATGAAGTAAGTAGTAGTTACCAGCCTATCAAAGAAAGTCCAAACAAAGGAAAAGTATAATCCTGCATATATTTGCTCTCCCTGTTAAATGCCTGTCCACATCCCCTTGCCAAAAAAAAGTGAGAAAAAATGGAATGGGTTAAAGCCACTCTCGGTGTTTTTTAGCCTATTTTTGTGTTGCCTGCCTAAGGCAGGAAGACACATAAGGTCAACTAAGTCCACTGTTGTTGTCTGTTGATTTTGTCTCTTCAAGATGTTGTGTGTTGTGAAAAAGGGTTAACATTTGCCTGTAATATCCGCATACTTTTGGTGGATTTCAACGAGTCATAGGTACAACGCGGGATCCCTCAAAGGTCACAAACCAAGGTCAAAGGTCATTTGAGGTCAAGTTGTAACACAGGCTCAAATTGTAATTGACCTCAATTGAAAAGTTGAAGTTCAATTGGAACCAAACTTGGTTTGTGGATATTACACAGAAACCCTCATTTGTTTATGAGGTCAAAGGTCACATCTCATGGTCAATGGTCATATAAGGATGACAGGCGACACTAGCAGTCAGAGGATCACAATGTATTTTTGGCATACACCAATCTCCTTCACAAATTGATAGCATTAAAATGAAGTCATTTCAATCATAGGCCATGTACCTTTCATAAAACATCAAAAATAACTTGGTTAAAGTATAATTATGACAGTGTCAACTGCTCACCATTGTATAGTTGCACATGAATTTGTTACCGTACAGACACAGGCACTGATCATCATGAATAGCAAATTTTGCCTTGATAAGATTGTATTCACTTTTTGTCTTGTCCACGAGCCTACTCAGTGCAAGATTGAAAATTCACTATTTTCTATGTGTATGTAGTGTGTATTGTTCAGTCATTTTGGATAGGATTTTTTAATTTAATCTCCTGCCCAAATGCTTGGGCCAATTGCAGCCAAACGTGAAAGTTAATCAGAAAATCAGAAGAACCCCTGGCCCAAGGTTCATGTGGTGTACTCCAATTGGGTCATTTAAAGGGGAATTCTTAGAAAGCTATCCATTTGTTTTTCTGCCTCAAATAAAATGCTGTGATCACCAACCTTGGTCAGTATAAGCACTGCCCCCAAGCCCCATATTAGGTTTACACTGATTGGGGTCAAAGGTTATGTGGGTGGATTAAAGGGGCATTCTGACATCTTCACATTCTGAAGTGGCACACGTGCAACTGTTAAACATTTTGCTGATTGCAATGAATGGCAAGACATGGTGTTCGAGAACTACTGCCTTGTACATGTACTGTTTACACATTTTATTAGCACATGCATGTTTATTAAAAACTTGGGTGTTGCAGGGCAGCAAGGCTATTTCTGTCAGAATCAAGCATCAACTAAAGTACTGTGATAGATTTTTGAACCGTGCATTTATAGTAGAGTGCGTGAGCACCAGTCAGCACACATTCAATTGCAACCGCTAATATTTTGTCATTCCCTATTTGTACACAGATTGCGAAACATCCGTTGGTATTCAACACCATCGTCCTCGTAGCTCTGTGGAGAGTCCTCATTGCCAAATCAGAATTAGCGCGCAACACATGGTTCTTCGTCCTCAACCTCTTCTTCAAATTTTTCCGGTATTTCCGCTCGCCAAGCAGCAGGCACTGATAACACCCTCCTGTTGTTGGAAGAAACTTCCAAGTTGTAATTTGGACATGGACACAAAAAATGGTACTACTTCTGATTTCTGCTTTTACATTCCAACTTATTGGACCTCCTTTCGTAAGCTGTGTTCACTTAGCACCCGTGTTATCACATTTTTTGGCCGTCTTCTGTTCTCCCATTCTGGAAATTGGGAAAGTAGTGGAAAGCTAATGCAGTTCTAGGAAGCAGTGGGATTTGGGGAAGAAAGCATGACATGCACAGCAGGTTTATATATCTGTGGCTTTTGGCGGATGTTTTCACAAGCAGGTGTGAAGTCCAAAATCTCAAAATAGATACTACATTTAATGCTTCTGTTGGAACTTTTTCTTTCAGTAAAGCAGGTTTATTTCTAAAGTACCACTGCAGATAATACATGCCCTGGTATGATAAAAGCAGTCAACAATTTTACGATACCAGTTTATCATGGGTATTTTGTATAAGAAAAAGAAGTGTTTTGTAAGAAATAATATTTCACACTTCACAATTTGGCCATTTTGAAAAGAAATTATTGGAGGGGAATGAGAAATTTGCTGCTCTCAAATTGGAGAAAAAGAGAGGGGATACAATGGCAGCATCTTTTCCTTGTGAAGGTGTAGGTGCATACATGTGTGAAGCTTGGGCCGTATTATTGACACTGTTGGGTGCAGCATGGTAAGAGGGGTAAAGGGGGGTGATAGAGTTACGCAATCTCATGTTCAATTATCCTAAGCCTGTCAATTTTGGAAGAGCAGGTAAAAGTAACCATTTGTTTGTCATGGTAAGAGGGGGTGATAGTTACGCAATCCCGTGTTCGGTTATCCTAGGCCTATTGGTTTTGGAAGAGCAGGTAAAAACAGCCATTTCTTGTCTTCATGGAACATAATGTCCATTTGTTTTAGACAAGCAATAGTTCCCTCTTTGCGGGTTTGCAAAGAAAGCGTACAGAGGCTTGTAAGTTTTTGCTAAAGTTTAAACAAATTCCAATTACAATCCAATTTGAAATAGAATGTGGGAAAAACAACAGGAGTTTCTCTAGTTTTGAGAAACTCAGAGAGATAGCTATTGTAGGACGTGTTTCGATTAACTATGATCAAAATACTTAACCAAACCTGCAAAGAGGGAACTATTATTTGTCAAAAACAAATGGACATTATGTTCCATGATGACAAACAAATGGTTACTTTTACCTGCTCTTCCAAAATTGACAGGCTTAGGATAATTGAACATGAGATTGTGTAACTCTATCACCCCCCTTTACCCCTCTTACAACTCAAATAGCAGCAGATCATGTACTTAATTTCCCATAGAAAGAGGGAATCCAACTGAAATACAAAAAAAATTCTCTTTATCTTTAAGCCCTATATTTTTGTGTTTTACTTGGGTGTTTGGTGGTATGATAAATTCATTATTAGGCTTGGTTTGGTGCTTATACGGTATCTAATCTTGGACCTAGTATATATTATATTGTTATAGGCCACATCTGTGTGTCTGTCCACCCTTTATCTCGAAGATCAGGGATCGGAACCCAGTACGACTAAGTTCGATCGATTAGAGGATATGTGCCCCACAAGCCGGGAAATCGCGAAAATTGTTTTAAAACAAGTAGTACTTAAAAAAGCCAGGTAAACACAAAACCTGGGTGACAGCCTAGTTATCATTAATACAGCGTCCTTGACCTAGATATAATCCATATCAGCCTTAACCTAAATTTTTATTTCACAAATGGACATGGAAACATGAAAATAGAAAACACTAAAAATATATTTATGTATTTAGTTAAATTATATTTGACATAGATTATGCGGAATAAATAACTCGCACAATTAAGCAAAACTAAAACAAAATTCTATATGTGAAAAAAGAGTGTATACGGTGTATTGTTTGTTTTCCTAGTGCTCACATATGCTCCAAGTTCTCTCAATGTTCTTGAGAGACAATATGTTATATATCCAATGTGTATGGGTAAGGTTATTCTTTGCATACCTGCAATTTTTAATTGCAAAAGCTTGTCGGTTCTTCAAAATGCTTGGGGTGAATATAACGCAATACCTTATAGATGTCTTTCCTTTTTCTAAAGTTCTCTATAGTATACAGGGCTCAATATTAACACTTGCCTGACCTGGATTTACAATGTTTGTAATGTTTTAGCCTTTTCAGTCTCAAGGATTTCCTATTGTCCATAAGTCGCCCACGTAGCTCATGACTATCAATAACATACCTGCCAACTATTAAGATTTAATCTTATTTAGTGAGATTTCTAAGATTTTTGACAGCAGAAAATCTTACTACTAAGATTTTTGATTTTTTTGCAAAGAAAAATATTTCTAAAAGTCAAAAGAAAATTTCAAATTTTGCCAGCCTTTCAGACACCCTAAGGCAGGCTCATGGACCGTATCAGGGCCCAAAGACAGACCCTTGGATCCCATTTTTCTAGTGTTGAGTGCCATGGTGCTTACCATGTGCACTCTGCACTTTCATAAGTAACATTTTTGACTTAGAGAATAAAGGTATGATTTTGGGAACCGGTACTCTCTTTACGACGAATTGAACCCAAGGCGATACCATTATTTTAAGTGGAAGAACGAGGCCGGAGGCTGAGTTCTTCCGCGCAAATATAATGGTGCTGAACGCAACGATCATACGCAACGAGACGCAACGTTGGCAGGCGCGCGCGAAAGTAGCAAAACGCGGTATGACGCGAGCGCTTCAACCTAAAAATAACTTCAATACGCAGCGCGTACTACATGGGTTAAATTAATCGAATTGAACCCAGGCATCAACCAATGAAATTGCTTACATTTTCACAGCTGTTTAAGAATTTCCAATGTTGGCAGGTATGCAATAACTCTCCAACCCTTCTCATTTACACTTGTAGAGCCAAGTTACCCCCCCCCCCCCCGGCACTACCTGTCTATCTATCGGCATCTAAACTCTCTTGTGATTGGTTACTTGGAAGCTAATATCATGTAATGAGCAAATCAGAGATGCTGTAAGAATGGTGGTATGGTTTACACAGATATAAAAGCACTATTTTGATTCGTTACTCAGAGGGTTGTCATGAAATGTCCTATAACAAGCCCAAAGGGAGATTGGATCATTGGTGGTAGAGCCCAGGGGGTTAAGCTGATGACAACACATCTGGATTGTAACAGAAATTAGACTCAAGTTAATCAAATTCTATTTATATCACAAACACTAAATTGATAATCTCCTGTGTTGGCCATGTTGGGAATAAATCTTGCTGGACAAAATAAAATTGTTTCACACAACAAGAAATCTCACCCCTCTTAACTGCTTGTAAGTCAAGCCACAAGGAAGAGTGTTAATGAAGCCCTACTGTAGCTACCTCCGGATTTTGATTTATTTATGTGTATTGTGTGCAATCTTCAAACATGGACACTCTCATTTGAGCAAAAATGACAGGATATTTCTAATGCAATAGAGTGTGGGAGCTTTCACATTTTAGTGAAAACCGGAGTGTGGTAAGCAACATGTCGGGTAAACAGCCAGTGACAATGACATTAAAAAGTAGTCTAATTATGAGGTACATAATATGGTATGTATCACAATCGTTTGACCTTTTCACAATTGTCTCATAGAACAATTTTAAGCAGAGGTTATACAATTTTCATAAATTTAGGGGCACGCAAGCCCTGTGAGAATCTTGCCATATGGGCCTACAAAGGTGGGGATTTTATAAGCTATAGCGCTCTCTATTGCCCAATTTCTATAGAGATCTGTGTAGAACTAGATTTTTAAAGAAAATCAAAATCTGCCTGCAAAGAGTTAGTCTGACTCAGAGATTTCCGAATATAATATTTTTAATACATTAATTAAAAATAGTAAACCAGAACTAAAGATAGTCACCTAGAATGCTCAATTCCAAAGTTTGAGATGAATCGGATTTTTCCTTTTGATGCAGTAAACATTTATGTGTATATAACAGTGCCATAGGGTACATGTGTATAACATAATTTCCGGATCCGGAATTTTTAAACAAAGATGTGATTTTCTATATGAAGGACTTCGATTTGAGCTTAGCTATAACACAGTGATTAGTATATGGACAAGCATTATGTACATGCAAAAAACACAATTTATTTGAAAATTGAGGGCGCCCTCATCGGGAAATCTCTGAGTCAGCCTTTAAGTTTGCACAGGATGTACAGTATCTACAGTGGGATTAAAAATTACTTGGACAGGAGATACACACACCTCGTGTAAGCGCAACAAGCTCCGCGGAGGTTCGGCGCATTCTTCGACCAATTACGCATCGCGAAACGAGGTGCGACGTTCCTCCTGGCTCACGCAGACCACGCTCGCGTGTGTTCGATTCTGTCCAACAATTATTAATCAGACTGTAGTGCAATAAATTATCCATATCAGTTGTCAGAACTGTGCCGCTGTTGATGCCATTTGTTTTATTCTGGTTTTGTTATACAAAACGATATTTTCAAACTGCTGTGGTAGGTGGTGTATGGGGAAGGGAAGTAGGGGAGACTGCTCTAGTGTCATTGCATTACATTGCGACGCAAGTGACATGTGACATTTTACTCTAATATACGATAGTGATAAAAAAAACCAAATGGGAGCTTTTTTATGGTTGCTGCATTAAGTTACAACATATTTTTTCAGTAATATTTACTGTGTACATGTATATTATCAAATTTGGTTTATCCCATTGATGTATAAGAGCGCCTAATTAATCCCATGGTAATCTAGGGGCCTTCACTATCATATATGACCCAGCGCGTTTGAGTGAGGTGGATTGTGGCAATTGTTGTGTACAAGTGGTGCTGTATTTTTAGCAACGTCAGTGCCATATACTGTAGAGGTTTAGTCGCATTCTATTCGGGCCATGGTTACAAGCAATGGGGACCTGTTAAAGCTATTATTCACAGTGCTAGGGATAACAGGCGTTTTTTAAACCGAAACTCGACCCCACAATAATAGTTCTCATGATATGGTATATGCTTGATTCTTGTGTACTAGAACTGCACGATTACAAGATGTTGATAGTACAGCAATATCAAAGACCTGGTATTTTAATCTTGTCAAGAGCAAATTGATAATCACCTGCATAGGATTATGAGTTGCGCTGGACGACATTAATTTGGTGCTCATGCCGCATCATATAAGTCTACCCATCCATGTTTTTATAGTTCCCATAATCCACTTGCATCCAATTACTTGCACTGGGTCACATATGAATACTTTGGTTGGTTATGTTTTTTGATTAATAGTGTACTATAAAAGAGGTAGTATTGGAGACGGGCAAAAACAAGTGTTACAAAAACAGTATATATTAAATTTCACATTGGTAAAATATTTTGTAAAAATCCTTTTCCAAGTATATTATCTGTTGCATTATACAAATGACAACTCAAGAAAATGCATCAAATAATGTATGTTACAGACATCTGGTCAAATGTTGCAAACTGATAACATGTAAATGTCTACTCTTAATTCCAGGAAAAAATATAGTACAAAAGTTTTGCAATAAAAAATTATGAGATACAGGGTGGGGAGGGGGTAGTACTGAATCCTAATCCTTTGTTGAGTGCTATCTGGGGACACGACCAAAATTTTGAGTACAGCCAAAAGTAGGCAATTTTGCCTGTATTTGGGAGGGCAATTATGAATGTGCACTACTACACGAGTCTAACGAATTTAAATTATCTTATTTTGGCCATTATTCAAATGCAATTTTGGGTCAAATATCTTGGCTAAAATAAGATTTAAAAAAAATAAGTTACCAAAACATTTTTAACTATTGTCTACACACTCTTGTCTAACTTTGTATTTCAATGGCATAACAACACTTAAAATTCATTACGTTCTGTTCAAATTCCAGCAAAATTGATTTAACTTAATAGGCCTACTCGGAGTTTTTCTTTGGATGACGCCATCAATTTTCTAAAACTTTGTTGCATATACATAATGTTTGTGCTAATACAAATCTTAGCGTGAAATAGCCAGGCCCGAATCGGAGCCCTTCAGTGAGAAAATCACAACTTTGTCATAAAATTCCGGATTCGGAATTTTTGTTAACGGGTTTTTGTTATATACAGTATATCCTCTGGTACGTTTTTGTTTGCTACATTAACACAAAACTAAAAATAGAAATCTGATCTCAAACTTTGGAATTGAACAGTTTAGGTGAATTTGTTCAATTCTAGTTGACTCTTTGATTAATACATAACAAAATCTCTGAGTCTCCCTTTAATTGTCAGTGACAGATAGAGCTCATAATAGGATTAGGATCCTGTACTATACCTAGCTTGTATATCTTGTACTATTTTTTACTAAAAACAATTAGTGCCATATATTTATGGAATTGGGATATGAACCTGAAGAATGGTTGTGTATTTAAGAATGGTTGTGTATTTTATTTATGTTATCAAGCAGAACGAGTTGGACATTCTGAAATATTTATTTTGAGATATTGGCAAAAATAGTGTCATTTTCTTTGTTTTTATATTTACAAACTGCAAATGAAATTGCTCACAGATTTGAACCATTGTGATTCTAAGTTCACAACTGATGGGGTTCTTTTCTTAGTGTTTTCAACTGCATTTGGTTTATTCCGGTTTCATTTTGCTTCTGAAATTGAATTTTATTCCCGAAATCTGTTCGATTCTTTTTCTGTAATTTATCTGTTGTACAGAGCATATAACGGGCAGCTTCATATAATTATTTGAGTGTATATGTTACATGTTGAAAAAATATAGTATTTTAATTAAAAACGGTATCATAATTGTTCAGAGTTGTTTTCTCTGCATCAGGCAGTGATGAACATTAACACCTTGTTTGATAATGACCGTGTCTTTAATGCTGGTTATGATACTTCGCCTAAAGCATTTGTGATTTATTCACATGAACACAAGAACACTGGACAATTATGAAACAGTTTTTTAGTTTGCTTCATTATCTTCTTAATATCATTAGTGCTTAAATGCAGTTAAAGTATGAAATTTTGTAGACACAGCAATTGCGTGATAGTGAGTTGGCAAGTAAAGGGCTGCTCATACTTTGCTTTATCTGCGTTGCGGTGGGTTGTGTTGTCGATAAATAGATCACTTTCATGCTGCAACTCACCACAACACTCCGCAATTTCCAGTTGAAATGAAGTTAACTTCATTGCAGTACCGCAATGCAGTATTCCAAGAAGAGATTGCAATTCTGACATCACAACTCACTGCAACACAGATATATGCGGTAAAGTATGAATGGACGTTAAATTGTTTTGTTGGTTTACTTTTATGATTGAATTGTTCACATGCCATAATTTGAGGAAGATTAGTGTCTTTGAATTAGATCTGGCATGGTACTGTAATGCAAGGAGTTGTGTCCATGAAATTCTGGCAAATTCTTTGATTGATCAGGGTTTGCAATATTTTCATCATAGATACTTATCTCTTAAGAAAATGTACAAATTCATGAAAAGTTTGTGTCACAAAAAAATGGGTCGACTCCCAATCATGAATATTTCATGACATGGAAAAAATATTGTGAACCCTAGTGGGTTTGAGCAAGGTTCACCCAGTGCACACATGTTTGTGTCCCATTTTGTCCAACAAATGCTCATCTGACTGTAGTGCAACCCCAAAAAGGAATAAAATGACTGGTGCAGGTTTGAGAAATATGTAATACTGATAGCCAGTGTAGAAGTAACTATGGTCCATCGTACTCATAGTCCAGTTACAACAGTTGACTCTTCACGCAACATCAGTTTTGCGCTTTATTCCGTTGTCGTCGGTGGAGCCCGGACTGTGGCTCCCGGCAGACTGTAATTACTTTCACACCGGCATGGTTTTTAAAAGCAGTATGTACAGAAATATTGTTCATGTGGGCTTAGAAATTTATCAAACTTAATGAAACTTAATATCTCTAATAATTATTTCAATCATGTCAATAGCCTTTTATTTCTAATATTATAAACATAAAACCTGTACAGCATGAGGATTTATCCTGACCTACAAATATCCATCCATAGTAAAGGATTGAATAAATTATGCAAAATGAAACCAATGATACACAGGCATTTGCCATCTATAATAGAGGTCTAATGCCAGATTTCTTCTTTGTACAGTATATATGAGAAGCTTGTACATAATTATGACACAAATAGTAACACGCCACTGATTCCAAGTGCTTCGCTTGGACTCTTGTACACAGCTGAAGTAAACTTGTACATTTTGTATATTAGCAAATGACATGTAGGTCTTAGCATATGGAATCTAAGATCTGAAAATTTGGAAACATGGTTTTCTATTTGAAATTGGCTCACTAGAGCAAGAATAAGTATGTTAAGTTGCCCCATTTGAGTTTATTGTACCATTTTGTTGATGGTAGATGTTAAGACACTATCAGTGATTTGAAAAATATTTGAAATTTGCAGGAATAGCTTCAAAGTGTAGGATAAGTCTGTAAAATTTTCATAAGTTACCTTTTCCAGCTGTAGAATTGACAGAAATGGAAGAAAACGGCAGCGTTCCAAGATACGATTCTCCATTCAATTACGTGTTGTAGTAAGTGTCCGTTCGGACAGTAATGACTAAAATATCTGATTCTGTCCTTATTAGGTTGCTTCTGGTCTTATCATTTGCAGGGTATGTTAGGATACCTGTACTTGTTACATACATGCAAAAATCTGATTTTTGATGATTTTTTTCGATTTGCTGATTTAGCAAATCACTGATAGTGTCTTTAATGACCATGTGTACATATATTTTATTTTATAGTTGAATTATATCTATGTGTGTTTTATGTGTGAGCAGACAAGATAGCTCAATCAGGTAAGCGCTCGACTCCAGTGTATTGTGCTCATCCATGCGTATAGGCGTGCGTTCGAGCCCTGTGAGATTCAGCTATCTTGTAATTTCCCTGGACAAGAAATTAACTGCTTGATTAATTTGTTCCGATTTACCCATGCGATATTTGGGAAGCTGGTCCCGGCTGCGATGGTTATCTCGATGTATGTTTGCTGATAAGGGAAAGCGCTGATCCCGATCTGCTGCATCCCTTGAAATGATGCTAAATGGTTTATGGTATGATTGGGCCACAGTGATCAGCGGCCATTTGTGAAAGCGCTTAGAGGCCAATAGCATAAGGTGCTATATAAATCTCTGCTATTATTACTATTATTATTTTATAGAATCTGACCTAGAACATGTTTCTTGTCTACGAATGAAGTTGATTAAATATTTGCCCAGAAACATCTCATGAGTTCAAAGATTGGGAAGTGATTTTTTTCAAGGACACCTACAAGGTAAAGATATAAGAAATTACGCCTGGCATGTTTCACGAGAGAGGGGTCTAGTAGTCTGGCCTTAACGAGAAAACACATTTTCAGTACAATTTTTTGTTTGACAACTCAGATTCTTTTACCTATTTAAAGCCCCTTTAAACTCAACATATTTTTTTAGAGTAAGTATGGAAATACAATGACACATTGCTATATTGATAAGACCATCAAGTATTAAAAATTTTAATAGCAAAATTTATCATTTTCCTTTCTGTTGCCATGGTAAGGGTGGCATCTTGAAATTTTAATAATTCATTATAATCCATTTTTTCTCAAAACCATCAGAGTAAAAATTGATGGCTACCTGCCACAATAAAAATCAGTCATGTGAGCCCATTCATGAATTTTTGGGTGATTGGTGAGTTTAAAGAGGGCTTAACTCAAAATTTCTGAAGCCAAATCTGTAGAACATGTGATTGCCTGCACAGCATTTTTTGACGATACAGACGTGAATGTCACACTTGGGATGGACACAATTTTCCCATTTTTTGTCAAATGTAACATTGATGACCCAAAAAACAAGTATTTGTTTGTAAAAATTTTCAGTTTGACTCAATAGCCATGTTCACACCTGTCATACAAACTTCAAAGGTTTGAAACTCCAGGGGTGAAATAAATCAAATTATTTTACGTCTGGCATGTCAACTCAAATTACGTCCCCAAGATGGCCGAAACTCCGGAATCTCCCCCATGACCATCTCCTCCGCTTCTCAAGATCAGAGTGTAACGGAAGTCACCATAAAACCGAAGCCGTGCACTTTTGCGCGTGATATTCAAATAGGAATTTGTCAAAAAAGATTACCTACGAGGTCACCTCCGCTCACTATCCCCCGCAGCTGTCCACATACTGGACGACACTGCAAAACACTCCGGAGTGTTATTCGGAGTTTTGAGTTTCACCCCTATTTTTTTAGTCGGATCAAACCACCCCTCCGAATGCGTCCAGACGGCCAAAAACCCCGATCGGCACTCCAGAGTTTTGAAACTCCGGATTTTCAGCCTCCTTGTGTAAGAGTTCTTATAGTAAACCTAAAATACATATCTAAAAATCATCCTCTCCAAAAGGTGGGTCAAAAATCATCTTTGTTGCTGATGTTACATTTAATGGACATCTTGGTGTAGCGTCAAAATTGTAACTTTTGCAAGTAAGGCAAGGATTTTTAGTTTAAAAAAATACATTTGGCCCCAATTACTTTTTAGAGTCTTGCTTCAAACTTAACTCTTAAAAAAACTAGTAAAATGCCCCCACTTACATTGGACACTTGAAATTAGTGTTGCACGACTAAGTCGCCTATCGTCGGTAGTCGCGACTATTAGCCATAGTCGCGACTACGACTTTTGTTTCGCACTAGTCGACTATTGGTATTATTTCAGTGGAGGCTTACACACTGGCTAGAACTACACTATCGTAGTCATTAGCATGCACAAAATTTGTCTGTTTTTTAACTAGCACTATCACTACATCCCATCTCTTGGGGTGTATGCTACCGAATATATTCCAAGTTCTAGGGTTATCAGTTCATGACATCTTAGCTTCCATTATCCATTTAGGCATGATGATTAACATGCTTAGATATGTGGCGCATTAGAAAAAGTTTCCCGTATTCCGACTGGCGCTCCAATTACGATGGAAAAAGGCGCAGTGCTAATGTATATGTTGAGTTTTAATGATCCTTCATTGACCAGGAGCCCCCAACTCACCAAAAAAAACCTTGTGAATAATCCTGTAGCAAACAGTGCAACGGTTTTACATGTATTCTGAACAATAAATACGATTATATACTTCGGCGAAAATTTTGACATTTTAAATATTCGCCAATAATCGTAGTCGCGACTATTTAGGGGGCGACTATTCGACTACTAAAAAGGCCATGTCGTGCAACCTACTTGAAAAATGACCACATTTTATGCAAAATCGTGAAGATTTGGACCCCTCTAGAGGAAAAAAGCCTCAAAGACGGGAAAAAATGCACTTTTTCTATTCCAATCCCCTTCCCTACGGAAGAAAAGAGTTAATTGACTGTACATTGTTGGTTGGCAATCAACACCTGCGTTCAGGTTTGACAAAAGCAACACCATCAATGGATGTATCTGGGTGAATAACCAGAGTTATTTGTGTAATGTTTATGAAGCCAGATTTCCTTTTTTTTGGTTAAAAGTGTCCTGGCGGAAGGTGTTGTGAAAGGTGTTGAAGAGCATGCAGAGTGTTTACCAATTAGCCAACATTCTAGACCTATTTAATAAATTTTCAAAAACTATATACAAAATGTCCAGTTTGACACGAAATCTTTCCTTGTAGAATTTTGTTTAGCAAAAGCTAAAGGCCAAAAAATAGTTTTGGCAAGTTGTTACTTTACAATAAACAACTGGTGCCTTGTGCCACAGTTCCACTTCGTGAAACTGCAGAGGCACCCTAATTTGCATATCAACTGTGGGTGATAACGAAGCAACAAACCTACGATCCTGTACAAGGAGATACAGAGATGAGTTATACTCTGTATGCTCTTTCTCAAAACAAAATAAATTGGTAATTTATTTTAAGTTTATTCTTATACTAGCCTTAGGCTTATGGGCCGCATTTGCATGTCATAACCAGATGCATTTTTTTTGTATGTGGCGCAAATCTTTGTATTTAAATATTAAATTAATATACAGGGCACGTGTATGAGGTAGCAGTGTGTAAATACACCGACTTAGTATGATACTGGCTGTGAGCCTGTTCAAATGAGCGTATTATCAGAGCGAAACTCAAGTTCGTATACCATTGTGGCAATTGTAATTAAGTATTAGGAATGTAGGATGTTCATTTTAACTTTGGGGATGTTCGTCGTGGTCAACAGTGTTCCCAGATGGGGAAGTAAACACTGTTCTATTAATGAATGTCACCACTGTGATACGAAAATAGTATGGAACTCTGGAAATAAAGGAAAGCAGACGTATAGGCAGGAATATTTCGTGTCGAATTCGGCCCTGATGGAATGTTTGTTGGAACTAACAGACAATTTCAGAGTTTGAGATTACGTTTGATAAGTTTTTGGTCACCGAAATCGAGGGATAATAATTAATAATGGGCCTATTTTCATATAGAAAACAAAGTCAAAATTTTGAATATCAGCGCACCTGTATAGTCGTACTTTGTGGGACCCATGGGTTTAGTTCACTTGTACAGAGAAAAAAGTGAACTTCATTTATTTTTTTTGTAGAACTATATCAAAACTATATCAAATGTGCTTATGGCCTGGTCGATGCTCATCAGTGGTAGCACGGTCATCCCACAATCATAATTGTTGACATTTTTCACTTGGCAAATTTTATATGAAATATAATTTTTGTAACTCTCATCTATCTGGGATCCTGTGAAGGGTGTGATCTTTTAAGTCGAGTTTATTTTCGTGTACAGAATACCACGTCAAATTATATCATGAAATGGTGTCATCAATTCACATTGAAATTGAAGATATTGACACCATATTGTCATCAATTGATTAAATCGGTGAGACTAGGAATATTACCAAGTCGAATATTGAAGTTATGACGAACTGTGAAGCATCATGCTTTGTGTGTGTGGGTACGTCCCAGAATTACAGCTGCTACCAATAGACATTTAAAGTAGTGAAGCACCTCCTTCACTGCCCAGGAGGAAGTTTCAAGTATATGAAAAGATTTTGAATTTAGAATACTGGTGGTGTTCTGTCGCAGCCATACCCAAATTTCCTGCTATAAGGCATCACTTTTGTGATAATGCAGGCAAAAGGTGCACATGCCGTTAGCAATAGACCTCCCATATGTGACTAGAAGTACATTCAGCTGAAGGGATCACTGTGTTGTCACATTGCTACCTAACAAGGTCATTCATTAAAGGTGCAACAAGAGATTTCACACTGTAGGTGTCCCTAAAAAATCAAAAGTAATGATTTGCATTGGTGTAAAGAAAAATATATCCCGATATGAAAGGATTAAGCTGAGAACGTTCTTTGGTACAAAAATTTCATATAGGAGCCAAATAAAAATTCAGGCTGTTTATATTAAAATATAAGCAAAGCAACAATCACTGTTTCCCATTAAGACATTTCTGTAGCCAAATACAAGGCAAGAAAACTCTATTGAGGATCTAATCTATGTGATACTATTGACACATAGCTGGGTGCCTCAAAAATCTTTGTTGCACCTTTAAAAAAGTCGGCAAGAACTTGCCTTTATGAGAATTGATGCATGATAATATGAATACAGCTAAAATCTAGAAGCCAGACCTATATGATATCAAAGTTTGCCATGATATTTTCAGCCTGTTTGCTTTTTTTCAAATTTTACATCTTTTTCAGCCTTTTTTAACCATTTTAGAATTTGAATAAAAAATATTTTTCATGATGGAAAGTGTACAATTCTGTAACACAGTGATTGCCAAATCCCTTCATGGCAAAGTAAATTGCTATCTGGACCCTGTTTTCCAAGCCTTTAAGAGGAAAACAAAGCTGTTTGACCCATGCAAATTTTTTTTAAAGAGCAATTTGAAGGTGGCGACAACATGGTGACAATGAGATAGAAAGTAGGAAACATGCAAGGCTATACCTCCGCAAAAATCACCCCACAAATTTTACAAATAGCGCTAAAACGCACTGACAAACTGAAAGACAGCACTGGGGGTATGCGCGCGTTCCATTAATACTGCAGACGAGACAAAGTATAGGTCATCAATTTGTAGTATAGCGCCAACGGTATGGGCAATTTCCCATATGAAGACGTGTAAAACTAGAGTTTCATGAAAAATCATATTTGCCCGCATGAAATTTTACCAAATTTACACAGGATGTAGTTAGTGGAATAAATACTCCAAGTTAGTTGTCAAAGTGTGTCGCCGTTAATATCTTTGTGTTATTCTTGTTTTGTCAAATAAATGAGACTTTCAAACAGCTGAAAAACCACTCCCGAATCTTTGCTTTTTCTGTGGGACTTGTCAAACATATGTATCATGCAAGATGCCGGTTTTTTCGTTGCACTGTAAGCTAAAAGCATTGGTTAAATGTATCCAATGATATAATGTATAGAAGTATATAGATTATGCACCATGTTCTTCGCGAATATGCAAGTTATAATTTGTGTATCAATGAAGCTACTAGTATTACTGATTTTATACCTAAGTAGCTGAGAAAGGTTAAAGACAGTGAGAACCATCTTAGTGTATTGTGTTAAAAAAATAAAGTATCACTTATATAGGTAGACTCCAGCTGTTGCTGCGGTATTTTTTGTTTGTTTAATGGTAATGTATAAGTTTTATATCCACAGCAATGTACTGAGAAGCAACACTGGAAATTCAGTAGTTTGAAAAAAAAACCCAGCAATTCTGATATAGTCTGGTTGATTAAAGAAATATTGGTGCGAACCCAGAAAGTATATAGTTGGATTTTGCAGAAAGAGAGCAGAATATACCCAACAGCAACATAACCAAATCCCTTTTTTTTACAGGGTGAGTTCAAAAAAAACTTGACCCGATTGTATCCGCAATTTTGAATTTTAAATAACATATTCTAACTAATGTGGTGTCATCGAACGCCCATTTCATTATCTTTAATTTCGCTTTAAAGATATTCCATCGGGATAAGATAGGCCGAGCTGAAGTCTTTTGAATCAAGTAGTCATTTTTACCCCTATTATAATCCACGGATTCCCATTTAAATCCACGTGGCCAACTAGCAATGTACTCCCAAAAATGTTCCGGGTATTGTCTATGTTATATGAAATACCTAGTGGTATCTCAAAGGTGAAAAGTCAGTGATAATGGCAAGTTCTATTTGAAACACTTTTTGGGGTTAAAGAAAATGTGGTGCATATTTTGGTCTATAAATACAGACAATATTTAAACTTCAAGTTGTCACCGATGTCCTTTCCTTCATTGGTAAAAAATGAATTATCAACTTCTTCAGAACTGCTCAGAGATCAAGTTATTGTCAAAAGATTTTTATGAGTGATGAGGAACTTAAAAGTTTCAAGGGCATCGTTGGTAAATTGCGACTGAATTTTTGGGGGTTAAATAGCGTCGCATTTCTGCAGTCCTACATAGCCTAATTTTCTCTGGACACTGTTTGGCTTCGCTGAACGCGCGTTCACTTAATGCGAATCGGTGGACAGAGCGTCAAAACGTATTACTTGAATTCAAAAAAACGACTGTTTAAGCTCGGTCTATACCTAACTGATGTGAATGATGTTTTGTCATCAAATTACTGATAATGAACTAAGCTTCCAGATGATAGATTATTGTACGTTAAAAATCAAATGGCTGACACATCAGGGGGTCAAGTTTTTTTTACTCGCCTGTATAAGGGGGATAGGGACACAATTTTTACAAGGGATCAATGATAAAATATTTACGACTGTATCAATGCACGCCAATTATATTTGCTATATATCCCACTGAATTAAGAAAATTTAGTTTGCACTAGTGACTTGCAGTTCACAGATATTAGCTATGATGGTTTAAGTGTCAAACTCAGGAAAAATCTGATGTTCTTATTAAATAGCTGCTCCGATTTTCTGTCTTGCGAAAGGGACTCCAAATTTTTTAGTTTGCATAATATAAACACAAATGTATATTCCCTCAATTTTGACCTTTAAAAAGGAGGATGGTGGTAACGTGCCTAGACCTTGGAAGTATCCTACCATGTTTTGCTTTATAACTATGCAAGCACAGGACTGTTTCAATACACATGCTACGTTTATATTCGATGAACATGAAAGATCACTTCTGATGCAATGAGCATTATGAATTTCCCCAAACGAATATTATGCATTTTTTTGGTATGTTGTTAGTGTTGGGGGCGAGAAGTATAGAACCGTCTTGTGGTCTCGTCCTGTAGTAACTGGCCAGTGAACATCTCTACATCCAACACTCTTTTCCATAAACATCATTTCTTAGTTAAACTATAGCATGACTATACCCCATCGAGGCCTTTCTCAAGGTCTGCCTTGTATATATGTCATTGAACTGTGGAGGGTTTTTTTCTGATGCAAAAAGTATATCATTGCTGACATGTGTAACAGGACATCCAATGCGATGTCCTATTCTACAGGAAACCCAAGAGGAGTCAATAACCACCTCCCAACTCACCTGGAATGGTCCTTGCCATCGGAGACCACATCAACATATGGAAGTGCTAGATATGTGAAAACATGCACCACAGTAGAACAACCTCTTCTGATGACAACATCGAAGTTCTCACCATGAGCTCAGCATTGTCATAGTTACATCCGTGTACAAACCTCCATCAGTAGACTTCAAGCACCCTGCAACTCGCTTTGGAATTCCACCAACCTCACTTCTTCATTGGCGATTTAAACAGCCCTAGTACCCAATGGGGCTACAATGAAACGAACAAAGATGGACAAACTGTCAAAGAATGGATAGACATTCAACATCTACATCTCCTTCATGACCCTAAGCTGCTGCCATCATTTCATAGTGCCTGTTGGAAGAGAGGTTACAACCCTGATCTAACTATTGTTAGCAAAAACATCTCTAACTTGTGTAGCTAGATTGTTCTGGATCTTGTTCCACTAACTCAATATCGACCAATCGGTATCCAAGTCAACACTGCAGTAACATGAAAGTGCCTTTTAAGCGTTGCTTTAACTATAAGAAAGCAGACTGGCAAGAATTCACTGATGACCTGGATCAGAACGTGAAGAGGATTGCTCCAAAACCCCATAACTATGACAAGTTTGCCCAACTAGTGGACAGGACTGCCCGGAGATTCATACGGTACCCAGAGGCTGTAGGACGGAATGTATACCAGGCCTTTCCAAGGAATGTACTAGAGAATATCAAGAGTATATCACCATGTTTGAAACTGATCCTTTTCTGGCTGAAACAACTATTAAAGGTGAGGAAGCTTCAGAGAGGATCTCCCAGGAAAAGATCAAAACCTGGCATAGCTAATTGAATCCACTGATATGACCCATAACAGCATGGTCTACCACCCGAAAGCTCCGAGGGATCCAACCGAACCTCCAAAGCAGCCAAATGTCACACCCAATCAAGTTGCCCACCAACTGCTTTTAAATGGCAAGTGCAGCAAGAAGCCCAAAAAGATCAAACTAGACCGTAAAACGTTTAGTAACGACCCTGGTTTCCCTCGCCCCTTCAACATGGACGAATTGGAATCCGGTATTGCTAAACTTCAAAAAGGAAAAAAGCAGTAAGCCTTGACAACATCTCAACTGAGCAGCTGAAAAATATCGGCCCAGTAGCAAAGGAATGGCTTCTTGAGCTCTACAATTGCTGCCTTATTTCCCACAGGTTCCCAAAGATCTGGAGGAAAGCACATGTTATGGCACTCCTAAAGCCTGGGAAAGATCCATCCAATCACAAGAGCTACAGACCAAAATCACTCCTCAGCCAAACCTACAAGCTCTTTGAACGTCTCCTGCTCAATCGTATCGCACCTGGGATAGAACAAGCAGGTTTCCGGCCACCCCAGGCAAATCAACAAGCAGCGAAGTACCCAACCTAATTCAACACATTGAGGATGGTTTCGAGAATTGAGGATGGTAACCGGAGTTGTGTTTGCCGACCTATCAGCAGCCTACGACACTGTTAATCACAGATACCTATTCCATAAGATTCTTGAAATCACCAAGGACATCCGCTTGACTGAGCTTATCAAAGGATTGTTGGCAAACAAGATGTTCTTTCTGTTCAGCTAGGAGCGAAGAAGAGCCGATGGCGTAGGGTCAAAATTGGACTACCACAAGGGAGCGTGCTCGCACCTCTCCTGTTCAACATCTATACCAACGACCAACCTAGGTGTGCATAAACCTGTTGTTTTATCTATGCAGACGATCTTGGAATTAGCGCACAATATGCAGACTTCAACAGCTGTTGAAGAGAGAGACTCTAAAGCTTTGGATGAACTCACTCCTTATTATTAGGAAAACCACCTACGTGCGAATCCATCCAAGACACAGGTGTGTGTTTTTTATCTACGCAACCATGAAGCCAAACGTCAGCTTCAAGTTACCTGGTCTGGAATACCCCTTGAGCACTGTGATAACCCTGTCTACCTAGGAGTTGCCTTGGAAGGCAATCTCTCTTGTAAGCAGTGGCGTAACGGGCCTGTCCGCTCTGAGGGGGCAAATTTCCCAGTATTGGGAAATTTTCCCTCTCAGGGGGTCAAAAGGCCAATTTTTCCCGGTCAGAGGGCTAAAAAACGGCTGATTTAGCATGAATTTTGCCATTTTTCCCCGGCCAAAGTCGTCAGGGGGCAACCTGCCCCCCCGCCTGTTACGCCACTGCTTGTAAGACCCACATTGAGAAGACGAAGAGTAAAGTATGTTCACACAATAACATCTTGAACAAACTCACTGGCACAAAATGGGGTGCTCGCCCACATACCCTAAGATCAATGGCACCTGCACTGTGTACTCATGTACAGAGTATGCTTGCCCTGTATGGAAAGATTAACCCATGCTAAGAAGTTTGATTCAGCGTTAAATGCCTCCTGCCTCAGTCCAACACCAACAGAAAATTTACTCATCCTAGCAGGAACTGCTCCACCAGACATCCGTTGTAGCGTAGCGAGCAGCTGCCAAGTATCTAATGTGAAGCACCCTATATCTGGACAGATACCTGCTGCCAACCGCCTTAAATCCAGAGAGAGAGTTTCTTAAGCAAAGTCCAACCTCTTGAAACAGTCTCTAAGGAGTTAAGAGAGTTGCCTTGTGGAAAGAAAGACTTGAAATCAAGTAATATCTATTGGTATTGAACCTGGTGAGCATCTCCCACCTGGAGCTGACTCATGGCTGAATGGCGATGCCTCAACAGATTGAGAACCAGAATTGGCCGATCTAAAGTTTCCTTGCAGAAGTGGGGCTACCTGAAAGCAGATCAGGACACTACCTGAAGTTGTGGAACAGCACCACACACAATGGAACATCTCTTGGTCTGCCCACTGCTGGAGCAACAATGCACAAACAAGAACCTTGCGGAATTCAGTGAAGCAGCCAGACAATGTATCCATCTCTGGCTGGATCATATTTGAAAACCACACTGTTTGGGCACGATAAAAGGAAGCAAATTTTGGGTATGTTTTATGACATATCGTTGGCCGCGTCACATAGTGATGTGTTGCAACATTTTGGACCTTTGGCATATACGTTTGTTTTGTACTTGTAATCCACGTGCACCTAACCTTACGTGCAAATTCGGTCGTAATATAATTATAATATTTAATTCTTATAAAGCGAGACAAATCCACCAAAGTTCTCAGGGCGTCGCTGTGGAGCGCCTTAGGTTGCTACAATACAACTATCTGTAAGAAATTAGCAATTTTGTATTTTCTGTCCGTAAGCGGACAGAAATTACAGTAAGTAAGCTTTTCTCAAGGATATCTAGTGAACAATGAATAAAACAGAAGGTGCTGAAATCACGAAATGCACCTTTATCCTGGATGATGCAGGTCACGTCATAAACAAGGGTGGCTGCAAAACCGAAGTGAAGGAGGATAAACTAATCCAATTTCAAATAAAGAGTCGACAAAATAAGGGGTCTGGAACCTGGTGGAGGAAACATTATGAGGCCTGATGACAGGCAAAGCAGCTTCCTTAAATGTAGCTACTGCAAGAGCAGCGCCTGGAAGAGGGTTCCACATACATGATCTCGTTGGCAAGAGGATAAAATGAAAAGAGTCAATGGTTGCTATGGGAACATTGTATTTGAGCTGGTGGTCATAGCGTACAGGCTGGACACAAGGTGGAAAGGATCTATTTACCAGGTTGTGATGCATCTTGAAGAACATGCATGGCGGATTGAGCATGAAGGGGTTCTCATTCAATTTCACTGATGAGAGGAATCACATGGTAAATATAGAATATATGCTGTAACCCAGGTGCAAGACAATTGTACTTTTATTCTGCCTCGGTAACGCGTCTCTAAAGGCAATAAATGTTGACGTATGAGCATTAACACGTCCAATAAATAGGCACGCAAGGACCGTATTCCAAAAAAGGTGTTTAGCGTGGTTTTAATCTAAGCGAACGTTTTTCTGTGAGATAAACGTTTAAACACTCAATCAAAATTTAATGGCAGTTATCTACAGATAGGCGAGTCAGAATAACATTCAAAGATTTTTTTATTATTGTGTGTGTGTGTGTTGTTTTTTTTTTTTTTTTGCTTTGACCAGGAGTATATTTGCAGACATGCATATAAAGACCTAAACAGACTTTTCCGATAGAGGTCTTTCACCTCACTCATGCATAACCTATACCAAAATGTGTTAGTTCCCGTAGTATTCGTCATTCAGATCAATTTAATACCCGACTTCAAAGTACTTGTGCTATTCAAAGTGTGACCCATACTTTTATGCATACATATCCAACATGTATGTCGTTCTTTAGATTTAGAAAGTCTCCAGAAATTTGGAATGGACTTTGCCATTCCCGGCAAGATGGCCGCTAATCCGAAAGGTGGAAGACCTCTATACATTTTATGTTGGAATCAGGCCTGCGGTGTTTAAGTTCCTTTACATCCAGGGTACCTTTTTGACGATGGGCGAGACAATGCCCAGTTTTAATGAGTTTTGTGAAATTGCACGACTTTAAAGAGATATTACTTACTCTTAACAGTTTGCAGTGTTGACGCCAGACATTGTTTCAACCGCCATTTAGGAATAACCTCCAGATGGCAGCATTTTATTCGTCGCTGTGTCACCTGTGTGAGTTATGTCAATTCCTCTTGCCAAAAGTAACTCTTTAGGATAAAATGTATAAATTACTGAGTATCAATATATCCGGACTCTTTTAAGTGGTTTAATTGAGTATCGTACCATCATTGTTTTAGTGTGATTCTTGTACATATTGTTTTATCTTGTGTCATTAGTTCTCTTGGTTCGATACTATTAGTTATTAGGTGAGTTTTGGGTTGATACGGATTATATCTAGTCGAGGAGTCTGTATCGAGCGAGGGCGCAGCCCGAGCCCAGATACAGAATCCGAGACTAGATATAATCCGTATCACCCTAAACTCACCTAATAACGATTTTATCATACCCAAGCAGAACAAAATAAGCACAAACATAGGGCCTAAGAAAATTCTCAGGGTGATTCACAAAACAAACAATAGTTACCGTAAAATAAATGTTGGCCTATTGTTTTAAAGGAGTGCAAGGGTGACGAATTTTCAGCGACAAGAATCTTTGAAAATAAACACCTATAAAAATCATCTTTTTTATGATTCACAAACAAAATTATTGATCTATTTTAAAGTCTTTAGTGTATGTGAAAGCGATTATGCTGAATCTTGTTCCAACTCGGTTCAACAATGCTAAAAATCGCCAAATTAGAGCAGTGATTTACGTCAAAAATGAACGCCGATTTTCGGATTTTGTTGTCATGATGCGATGGGTCAGCAGCGCAGGTCCTAAGATTCTGACTTGATACGGACGTTGAGACGGGATATATCTTCAGTAAATCGAAGCGGCTATCCAATGAAAACGAGGGATCTACAATGATGGTATGATAAAAAAAAAAGTACAATCAATTATGAATATTTTTTTCAATCGCGCTAACACAATATGGATTTCTGGATATGATCGGTTACATAATTCAGTAAGATGTTGCTAGCGCAAAAATTTAAAATACAGTTCGAGAAATACCCGTCAGCAATTACTAGCAGTCATAGTTTCAATGGTACTTCTTTGTCATTGGAAAAGTAAGAAAGCGCGATAGAACGCCAATGCCCGTCACCCCCCCCCCCCATGTGTATAAAGCAAGATTGGAACTTCCTGTAGCGTCGAAGATTGATCCTGTAATAATAATAATTAATACAAATAATAAATAATAATAATATTAATGAACTCCCATGATTGAATCAAAAGAATGGAAAACAGCAAAGCAAACCAATGGCTACATTTCACTCTTGGCTGCAACACAGGAAAGAAGCCATTTGGCAAATGTAACAAATATAGTAGAGTTCAAATTAAGTGAGACTCCATACATATTTTCATAGGGGTGATGGTCCAATCCTCGGCCATGTGGAGACTAGGCCTTTGTTGCCATTACAAACCATATTGTGCCCATGGTACAAAGTTACATTACAGAATCGGCTTACTGGAAACTGATGCATTCAGTTCTACAATGGTTCGTTAATGATAGAAGAACTTGGCAAATCCGCTTTGTGCTAATCTTTTATACAAGTTTGGCCCACTTTTGATGGCCAATAAAAACTTAGTTGTGTTATGTGTGCATTGATATAAGAATGCATTATTTCTCCAGTACTGTGATGAAGAATGATATTTTGCAGTGTCAAAGGTATTTATGTTCAAATAATAACATTTACTGAATATTTGCTGGTGGTTTTATCGTGATACTTCAAATGAAACACCAAACTATCTTAGATGTGGAACAATGTATTTTATGTCAGCATTTATTTACTAGCTACATTATTATTCATTGTATGAGTACCATAAACTTTTCTATCTGTGGCCATTAAAATATTCCTTCTTACCTCTCACGGTGAATGGATAGACCTAAAACTTTTATTGAGGTCTCACTTATTTTGAAATCTACTTATAAACTGGTCGAAGAAGTAGTGATCAGTGGTAATGATGCAGTTGGAAGGAAATCGGGCTAGTTTTGAGTGTAGAAAGATGTGACGATATTTAACCCCACAAAATGCACTCACAATTTTTCTGTTGACGGCTTCAAAAGCTTTCTATACTTTCCTAACTCGTAAAAATCATTTCAAAATTAAAGTAACTCGATACATGTATCAGTTTCTGAAAGAGTTAAATGAAACATGCCATATGAAGAAACAAACATCGGTGACAACCTTTTGAGGTAGAAACTGCCTAAGTTTTGTCTTTATTTGTAGACCAAAATACGCCACGTCTTCAAATAAATCTTACAATTATCACTGGTTTTTACACAATTAAGATACCCATGATTCGCTTAGGACGCCCCACAGTCTCGGCTCTGTTTCGGATTCAGGGCACTTATTTATTTGGAATTGAGATTGTAGTCTTCATTACCAGTCGTTTATACCACAGACCCTGAGTGGGTCTATGATTCGCTTTGACCGCCGTGGAAGGGGGAAATCCTAATTGATTCAAAAGATTGTAGCTCGGTCTATATGTACAACACACGGGGAAAACTCATCATAAATACGGCGTATTCAAATTTGGATTTACTACTACTTACTACATCATCGCGCTTCCCAAATGAAAAAAAAAATCTGTTTTCGAAGAAAGAAATGGCGGCGCTTCTGGAAATGTCCGCATTTCTTTTTAAGTGTTAATGGATGAGATAGTTTGTATTTGTTCAGCTTATTATAATTACCGTTTCGTACCTGTAAAAGGACCACCAGCAAGAACTCCAATACCTAAGAACATACTATGTAGCCCAAAAGCTTCACCAAACTCGCGATTATCATCAGGAAACACGTTCTTTATTATTATTGCAGCAACGGCGCCTGTTGTACCGAGAAACATGCCCGCTCCAACGGATGTATTGACTAAGAGCCAAAAAGCTCTTACAAAAGGGTATATGAAAAGACTTATGGCACCGCCAACAGATAAAATACAAAATGTTGTTTGATCAATTGTAATGCCACGAGGCGGTAAAATAAACAGTAGACTGCGTCCAATTAAAGTGCCGATACCCCCCATTGTAGAGAGGAATGAAGCTGTTTGCGCAGAATAGTCTAAACTGATTGCAAACGACACTAAAAATATCATCCATCCTGTTAGTGCTATATGCGAAAGCAGGAATGCAATGTTATAAGCTATCAAAATTGGCTTTTTACGCATCAGAAGTAAACCTAACCATTTGCAAATGTTTATACTCAATGTCTTCAAGAGTTGTAAAAACTTCCCCGCACAATCCATTAACCAAACATTTTCTACAGTATCTTCCGCATCGACTTCGTGTAATGGTTCGTAATCCTTTCTTGAGGGTCCTGATTGCGACCAAAGAGGAGACCTTAAAAGAGCACCACCAACACAGAGATTTAATGAAAAGGTTCCTACAAGGACTAGAGCCATCTGCACACCGTATGTTTCTATTAGGAAGTCTGACAACGGCGGAAGGACGACCATCCCGAAAGCTCCACCCGTGAAAGCGATGCCAGAAACCATGGCAAAGGTGTCATCAAAATAATGTCCCAATGTCTGAAAGTACGCAACGACGGGTATGCCTATGCCGATACCTTTTGATAGAAAAGAAAATGAAAAGTAAAAAAAATAATCAATGGAATAGCAGAGGCGATCGGTATGGTAATTTCAGACCTTTTCTTTTTATGCCGACAATTTTCGTTATCTTAGATCAAACTATAACTTTAACATGAACTTGATGGGTCCAAGTCCAACCGTGAGCGCGCCGAAGGGGCGTGTCGAGCGCCGAAGGCGTGAAGCCGAGCGGAGCGACGACTCAACTTTGAGCGGTCCAGAGAGGGGCGGACTCACACACAAATTGAATAAATAATCAAAGCCTTGATAAAAGGCAAGTTCTGTCTCCAATAAAATAGTTACATTGTTGGACCATGTTATTGAGCATGATGTTGATATCATGTAAATGAAACTTGGCTTGCCGAGAATGATCCAGTTGTCATTGGTGAATGTACCCCACCAGGCTATGATTTCATTAACCATACCCGTAGAAATAATGAACAACATGGTGGTATTGGTGTTGTATTAAAGGTCCATGGCCCGATCGCTAATAGCCTCGTCCCCAGAAGCCCCAGAATTTACCGGAAGTGGTCAACATTTTGGTATCAGAAGAAAGCTACTATTTTTCTCATTTACCCTGTGAAAATTTAGAGCCAAAGGATCTTTGGTTTGGAAGTTATCCGCGAAAATAAAATGTGCTCCACTTTGGTCGACCAATATGAAGTTTACACAGTACTGTATGGGCCTACAAAATCACGTTTTTAGCTCTCGCATCGAAGCGGATTGAAATATCGGCGCGAAACTTTACAGATGGGGTTTTGGAGTGAAGGTCAATCTATCAAGATGAAAACTTCATATCCTTAAATCGGGCAATCCTCCTTTGAAAAAGAAACCCTTAATTGAACTGCCTTTTCCACTGGTTTTGAGACATCAACTTTTAAACATATTGACGAAACTAAGTCTCTTTAATTTGTTGCGGTACGGTTTACGGCCCACACCGTCTACTACACTATAAAAATGGTGTCTTGGCAAAAGACACTTTATGTGTCATCAGTTTTGAGACATGTATCTATTTAGACACAAAGTCATGTCTCATTGCAAGACATGTTCAAATGTCACGTCTCCTTGCAAGACACTAATTTACAGGTCATGTTTTTTTTATGCAAGACGCTTTGGTTTTGTAAGACGTGTCTTTTTCCATCAATTGGGAGACATGTCTGGCTGGAAGACGTGTCTTCGTGTCTTATATTATGTTTTTATTGGTTTTATTTTCTTTTATTTCTATTGTTGAAGACACGTCTATTGCCAAGACATGTCTTACATATGACGCCAAGACACCATTTTTACAGTGTACCATGGCCTTCTTAATTTCAGTTCTTGACTGAGTTCGAGCAATTTCTTGATGATATTTGTACTACTCCTGGCTAATTGGCCATTCTCGGTGACTTCGATGTTCACGTTGATTATAGCATTTGCAATCCCTATCCTCCTGAAAAGATTCAGTACTTACAGTCATATTGTACCTGATCTTTTCAAAACCAGGTCAGCAAACGAGAAGTCAGGCATATCCTCACAGTTTTGAAACATTCGATCACTATTCCTGTGCTTCAGAAGAGATATTTGGCCAGGTAAACACAATATGCGGACAAGATGTTGGCAACAATAATCTTGGTGAGCCATTGCGATCTGATACAAAGCTCAGCATTCCACTGAGACAGCCTCACAGCGTTAGAACTTACATCATCAAGCCGTGGATGCTAATAGACTGTCTGACTTGTATTGCTTGACTTGAGTGCTGACTTTGAGACAATTGACCATGATATTTTGAATTTAAAACGTACGGTGAAACCAGTTTTGGTGGCAGAGGGCAAATACTCTGCTGGTTTAATATTACTGAACCGTAATACCCGAGTGAGGGGTAAAACAATGAAATGTCCAAGGGGTAATTTTTTAAGGTGAGGGAATACCATTGAAAAGGATGTCTTTATTTACATGCTTTATTTCTTTTCATATTGAGTTATGTGATACACTTGGCAAAACATTTCGGAAAAACATTTCTTTGCGGTCAAAGGTCACCTAATTTGCATAATAACATGGCGGCCATTTGGATTTTTAAGGCTTAAGGTTTTACGCATTTTATGGTACATAAACTAAGTAAATTTTTACTTTTAAAAACATTTATTCGGCACTATCTATGATATTCGAAAAAGGTCGGAACAGAGCCAGTTTCTAGTATTAGTATACATGGGTTAAATTTTATGTTTTTTGACAAAAATGTGATTTTTGTTCTGAAAAAAAAATCACAAAAATGAACTTTAACCAATTTTTCTAAATATGGAACTGATATCAAAGAAAAAAAGGGGGGGGGGCGGCTCTGTTACGGACCTGTGACTCGTAGAGGAGAAAATCCTGGCCAAATTTGGGGTCAATAGCATTATACGTTTCAAAATGAGAACCCGTAAAACGAATAACTGGGCCGCTATGAAAAATGACTTATTTTTAATCTAGAAACACGCGTTTTAATTAATTATGCAAATAAGGAGCACCATTTTGAAAAACTGACCACCATGGCTAAAGAGTACTTGAATTATCACATATACCTAACCCAAGTTCATCAAAATAGGAGTATTAGTTTTTGAGATATGAATTTTTACATTTAGGTTCTTAATAATCGCCGGTTGAAGAACAATAAAATACATAAGAATATCGGGGTCAAAAACAATAAAAAAGTAAAGAAAATATTTTCGCCGCAACTTGATCGCTTCAAATTATCATCAACTTTAAAACCACACAACCGATTTTAGTCAAACAAAAAGAATTAGAAAGCTTAACTTCCCGTATTTCAAATATCAAAATTCCCAAAAATCATTAATTCTACTCTTTCATGAGTATTCCCTCACCGTAAATACTCTGAGGTCATCGGGTCCAGTATAGGCCCGCCGGGTTTCCATAATGTATCTATGCAGTCGGTGACATATTAACACTTAAGGGGGTCTATTTTTTAATCCAATTTTCGATTGCGATTTCTGACTTAGCATAGGTAACTTTGCGTGTGGATAATCATATTGAGCCTATGTCGCAAATTTTTGAAAAATGGGCATTATTTTGATATTGTTGTAATGGAACAGAACAGGGCCTGATTGGTTAAACAATGGAACAAATGTAACTGCTTAACGGTAACTTGCATTCAACCATACAGGGTGTAGAAGGTCATGGTATTAGTGCGCCGAAACCATGAAGCCGGATTGTTGATATGGTTGCCATGCAACCAGCAGCTGTCCAAACACGAAACTGTATGCCATAATTCAAATTTGAAGCCCCAAATTCAGAAATCCGGCTTCATGGTTCCGGTGCCAAATTTCACGTTGATACTATCTTTCGTTTTTGAGGTACGTTAATTCGTTCCCGTTTCATAAAATCCCGATTTAGTACATGTGGAACTGTATTTTTGTGAAAATTTCATATACAATCTTGCAACCAAGGTTTTTCTAAATCAAAATTGTATGAGGATTCCAAAAATCATGGGTGTCATTTTTTAAAATGTGTTCTTGGATGAATTCTAGGGGGGCAAGGTTTACACTGGTTTATACAGGGGGAAAATATAAAAGGGGGCAAAATGTGTTCTAAAGTATACCATCATGTTCAGTACCTTTCAAGGATTACAGAAAGGTATAGTGTGCCCTACCTGAGTGTTATAGTACAAGAGTTACAAGGTAAAATGGGTTCAAGGTCACACTGGTGATAAAATTTCAGATTCATCGGTTTCTTCTAAAAATGGTGCCAATTGTTCGTCTTACTGTACAGAAGCCGAAAATATACAGATCGCGTTGTCAATGACGTTTTGATAATAATTAAGAGGGCAAATATGGCAGTGGTCCACAGGGTCTATGGGAGACCACTAGTTATATCTCTAAAAGTCTCACTTTGAAAGGTGAAACACAGAATCTATATACATTTGCTTATTTAGTATGACCCAATGAACGATTTAAAACCAATTTCAACAAAATCGGACCATTCTATAAATAATGACCTTGAACTTTCTTGAGCGTAAATAATGCAAACTATACATTTTTAGAAACCTTATGAGCAGCCGAAAAGACTGGTATAAATTTTAAAACAATTTAAACACTTTAATTGTTTACCCCTGTATAAAAGTTGCCCCCTTATAAAACACCCAAGAACACATTTTAAAAAATGACACCCATGATTTTCAGATTCTCCATGAAATTCTGTATTGGAAAAACATTGGTGTCAAAATTGTATATGAAAAAAAACTAAACCAAAAAACATCTCCCATTAAATTTCCCTATGTACTAATTTTCAGCATTGAGATATTGAGCGAAACGTATTCGAAAATAATAAAATTGCAAAAAGTTATTAATTTGGCCCAGATCTTGGAAATATTTGTTAATTTATTTCAAAATATTAATTATGACATCGTTTGAGTGCATTTTGATGCAAATTGGAGATGATCTAATGGATTAATTTAATTTTTTTTTTAAATAATGGCCCTAAATATCACTGGGTGGTTGATTTTAAAGAAATACATAAGAAATTTGTCGAGCTGAAAATTTTCGAGTTTGTTTTATGCAATATGAATTAAGTTTTAATAAATTAACTTTTGAAAAGCTTGTAATATGTTACTATTAATTAAAAATATATTTCTAAAAATCACAGGTGAGCACTCCTTTATACAGAATGCACCGAACGTGCGCCACTTGCTTGATTAAAGGCTGCTTCAAGATTTTGAAATATAATTTTTGGTGTTTATTTTTTAAACAATAGTCAACGAGGACTAAAGATAGTCACCTAAAATGCTTAATACCAAATTGAAACGTCCAATGCCTCCATGAGAGAGTACTGTAGCTATCAAGTCTCATAACCAATCAGAGTGGTTAAAAGTTCAAAGGTACCCACTGTATAACAGATTATTTTTTGCTGGTTACTCCACGTTACTTCGAGAGTAGATATCATGTTATATCAGTTAAGGACGAGGAGATTTTTTTAGTATACTAATTTCTCCTCAAATGCACAGGATATGATTGTAGACCACCTACCAGAACGTTCCGAAGATTTTTCTTGGACAACAAGTCAAAAGAAAACCGCAAATAATTGTTTTGAACTTGCCTGACTATCGTAATTGTCCCATAGAACACCGTGCTTTGACCTTTCTGGTCGTGCACGACAAATAAGTACTACATCATCATATTATTTACATAAAGACCGCGTAGTGGGTTTATTCACTTCAGGCCGTGATCATACATTTGGAAGCATTCCAAATATGCAAAACCGGGTTCGAAAAAAAATCGGGGCGCTTCTTCTTTTCTTCTTTCTGGAAATCTCCTCATGTCTCTTTAATGAGCCAATCAGAGATACTGGCGACGGAGGAAACCCTAATAGCTTAAATGTCTAAAATAGGCATTTCACAGAAGTCAACAGATTTACTTGACAAACTGTCCTCCAGAGCAACACAAGCGTGCATAGAATACAAAGGCGCCATTGCAGAATCTTGTAACATGTTCATAGTGAAGCCAGGGCATGTAATTGTATTATTCCTCAGTGCCAAAAAAAAATATTGTTTGATTGTCCTCGTCCGCCCGACCGTAAACATCGTCCCGACCGTTTTTTGTTGAAATTTCCTTGTAATCACAAAAATATCAAAAGAATTGAAATTAATAACAAAAATTGATCAAAATGCAACCAAAATCTGCCGAAATAAAACTAATAATACCCTAGTCATTTCTCTAGAAGTGTTGTATTTCCAGTTCGTCGTCCTTCAAACACAATTTTGCATAGTTTCTCGCTCGCGTATGCCCCAATACACCAGCCGGCAAGCCACGTGTATGACGGTCTGCATTGATCGTACTAGGTCGTGAACAGCCAATGGCGGCATGCATGTTCCACACGCCTGTATAATTTTTGTAAGGCACTGCTAATTTCTAGCGAGTACGAGCAACTTTTGTTTTCAAAATTGAATTTAAAACTTGCTGTTCAGCACCAATGGGAAATTGTTTATCTATTCTAGCTATTTTGGTGCTGGCAAACTCTAATTTGTTGTGTTGTTTTGAGAGCTTTTTTCCTTCCGATGGTTTGCTGCCCGTTTGCATGCTACGCATGGTGGCAGAATGCGAAACATATCGCGGCGTCCTGCCATTTTTGTGCCGTTGGATGTATTTGAATTTTGATTTTGTTCTTTCCGAGTGCGTTTCCGAATAAGTATAATTTTATTAAGCATTACATTATTAATAAAATCTGAATAAGTTTGATTTTCTATCCAAAGTCACTTCCCAGATGAAATATGTGTCCCGGAATATGGGTATGGCCTGGGCGGGGAGGGGTGATCTTACTCTCAGTAGGCCCTACCATGATAAGTCCAGCACACACTGTGGCCCCAATGATAGTTAATGAGTGGGTCTTACAACGTAAAATAAAGACTTGAGGCCTTTGTTCCACGCGGTGTAGACAAATGAGCAAGAGTGCAGATCTCGTAAAAGTTGTGTGGGGGGGGGGGGGGGGGCGGGTCGATGATGGGCGAATGTGCAAGAACGCACTCACATAGCATTGTAAACAATGAACATGTTTCATATCGGAGCTTTAATTGTCATTCATGTTGAAAATGTTTATTGAAACAGTCAGTGCTTGGCACATTGAAATTAATGTTTTGGTTTTATTTATTATACCTCATTTGAATGTGATGTAATATCGTATTACAACTATGGAACATGCTGAAATTAAAAAAACAAAAAAAAATCCGACCGAACCCGAACCCAATTCTGTCGAGGCATCTTGACCAATCAACAATTTTTGTTTTTTGCTCTGCTTTGGAACGATCTGTGGTCAATAAAAATCATTCACATAATAGCTCCGTGATAGGGCTCTATATGTATGTCCATACGCAGATCGGATGAAGTGTCTCAACCGGTCCATGTCCACTAGTCCATTCAATCCTCGACCTCCCTTGGATATTTCCTTCACACACACAAGCAATAGAGGGTAGCATTTCACATTGGGACGGATGCATAGTATTCTAGCATATTTATCACGTGACTTGTCTAGTGAGTGCGTACCTCCCAGAGTGCAATGGTTTTGGGGGGTGTATAATAATTTAAAGGGGCTGTTTGATATTAGAGTGGAATCGGTTCGCATGCTACAGAGCGCAATAGCTCTGTAAGCCATGGCGCGTATGTTCACGGTATTATGTTTGATAGAGATTACTTTTGCAGGGGAAGTTCTGGAGTTTTGAGTTATGCACAGGTAACTAACAGAGCATGATTGATGTGAACTTTTTAATAGCATGACGATGAAAACAGTGGCAACGGACGTGGGCCTGGGGCTTAACTGTTGAGTAATTTAAAGCACAACTTACAAATTTACTGATTATTACACTGCGTAGGCCTATATTGCATGGCCTGTACCTAATTTACACTTTTGAGTGGTGTTACTACTATGTGTTATGACTTAATGAAAAGCCTGTGGTATTGTCATGTAGTATAGCCAATAGATATCGTGCACGACAGTCGTGCATATAGCATTTGCCTAGACTCAGTTTTCAGTCCCTATTTTTTTTCTCAATATTGAACTGAGATCACTGCCTAACTCCTATACAAGTAGACAGGTCGAAAAAATTATTTTCTAAAATATCTGGTTTACAAGCCAATTTTTGAATTTTGGTCTCAGCTCATTTGTATTAAATAAAAAAACAAACCACTCATCAAAGAGAGAAAGAAATTGCAAAGGTGTTTCATATGCCAAAAAAAAGCACTGTCATGTGCGTCGCGAAGGACTCCACATGGTGTCAAATTGTACTATGAACAAAAAACTCTCACTAAACACAAAAACATCCATACATCTTCCCTATGGTACTACAATATTTCAGCATTTGAGAATAATTGAGCGCGAAAAGCGTATTCGAAAATAATAAAAATTGCAAAAAGTTATTAATTTGGCCAGATCTTGGAACATATTTGTATACTTTATTCAAAATATTAATGTGACATCGTTTGAGATGCATTTTGATGCAAATTGGAGATGACTATGGATTAATAATTTAATTATTTTTTAAAATACTTGCCCTAAATATCAACTGTTGTGTTGAATTTTAAAGAATCCGAAGAAGTGTTGTCGAGCTGAAAATTTCGACTTGGTTTAATGCGCCTAATGAAAATATACAGTTTTAATAATTACTTGAAATAATTGCTTGTAAATAATTTTAATCATATATAAAAATATATTAGTGCTTCAAAAAACACAAGGGAGAGCACTCCTTTATACAAAATGCAACACAGAAGTTCGACAGCTTGCTTGATAAAAGAGCGTCCGGCGTCAGAGATTTTCTACAAATAATTTTTGCTTTATTTAATTTATTACACAAATCCGTCAACTAGAACTAAAGCTAATCACCTAAAAATGCTTAACTAACGCAACTGAAACGTCCATGCCTCCATGAGAGAGTACTGTAGCTATCATGTTCATCATAACCAATACAGATTGGATATTTGTAACGAAATTCAAAGTACCCACTGTATAACCGATTTATTATTTTATTGGTATACTCTGAGAGTATATATCATGTTTATCAATATATAAAGTGAGCGTAGACGATTTTATTAGAATAACGAATTATCTCTCAATTGACACGATGATTGTAGACCACCCGACCAAGAAACGTATCCGAATGATTTAATTGGACACAACAAGTACAAAGAAAACAGCAAATATTGTTTTGAACTTGCCTGACTATCGTAATATGTCCCCTAGAACACCGTGAGTTGGACTTTCTGGTCGTGCCGACAGAATAAAGTACTTATCATCATATTTATTACATAAAGACGGCGTATTGGGTTTTATTCAACATCAGCGTAGAATCTAATACCTTGGAAGCATTCCAAATATGCAAAACAAAAAAGACCGGGTTCGAAAAAAAATCGGGGCGCTTCTTTCTGGAAATACGTCCTCAATTCTCTTTAATGAGCCATATCAAGAGATCACTGTTGCAGACAAGGACAGGAAACCCTCAATAGCTTAAATTGTCTATAAAGGAAAAATATACAAGTTAAAACACAAAAAAAGGAAGAAGACAACAGATTATAAAACTTGACCAAACCCTTCCTCCAGCGCACAGCAATCGTACAATACAACAAAGCATCACATGCAAAAAGAAATATAACTGAAATGTACAAGGTGAAGCACAGGTGGCAATATTAGTATTATTCTCAAGCCACACACAAAGCAAAATATTTGTTATTGGAAATTGTGTCCATCGTCCGCCCTGACCCGTATACCATCGTGGTCCAGACCGTTGTTTTTTAAATCATTAAGCAAAAAAATCAAAAGAAATTGAACATTAATCAACAAAATGGTCAAAAATGCAACCAAAAGACTGCCGAAATAAAACTAATAATACCCTAGAATGTCTATATAAATGGTTGTTATTTGCCAGGATTCGTCGTCTTCACACAATTATTGCAATACTTTTCTCTCTCCGCTAGCTGGTACCCCAAGCCACCAGCCGGCAAGCACACATTGTATGACGTCTGCATTGAAATCTGGTACTAACGGAGGTCTATGATAGCACAAGCCATGGCGGCCTGGCAGGTTCCACAACGCTGTATACTTTATTTGTAAGGAGAAACTGCTAAATTTCTAGCAGAGTAAAAGATATGCACAGATTATATTGTTTTTACAAATTGAATTTACAACTTGCTGTAAATCAAACACCACAATGGGATTGTTTATCTCCGCTATTTGTGGTTGCTGCAAAACTCTAATCTAGTGTTTTGAGAGATTTTTCTTCCGATTTTTTCTCCTGTGGCACCGTAATTGCAACATCAACACGGGACAATGGTGCAGGAATTCGGAAACTTATCGTGCAGCCTTCTACTCTGCATGGCATTTTTTGTGTGCGTTGGCATGTATTTATGACTTTTTACTTTGTTTCTTCCGAGGTGCTTTCTATAAGTATAAAAAATTTATATAAAATTAAATATATAAATAAAAAAATCTGATAAGTTTAGATTTTCTATCACCGTGACACTTTCGCCAATATTAACAATATAGGGTCCCCCGGATATGTGTTATAGGCCTGGGCGGAGAGGGGTGGTCTTACTCATAAGGCCCGACCATGATAAGTCTAGACACAACAAAACTTGTCGGGCCCCCAAAGATGATAGAGTTAATAGAATCTGGTCGTTCTTACACGTAAATAAAGACTTGGAGGCATTGTTCACCGCGGTGTAGCACAAGTGAGCAAGAGGGCAGATCTCGTAAAGTGTGTGGGGGGAGGGGGGTCGATGATGCTATGTGACGAACGCATTCACAAACAGCATTAGTAAAACAATGAACAAGTTTACACTCGTGAGGCTTTAAAAATTGTCAATACATGTATGAAATGTTGTAGGAAACATTTCAGTGAGCTTTGCAACATTGAACTTATGTTGTTTTTATTATATTATACCATCATGTTTTGCGATGTGATGTAATCTCGTATTAACAACTATGAAAACATGGCATGAAAATTAAAAAAAAAAAATCCGACCCGACACGACCACCATTACTGTCAGAGGCATCTATGTACAATCAAAACAATTTTTTTTTTTGCCCACATGTCTTGGACGATCTGTAGGGGCAAATAAAAAGATCCATTCCAACAAATAGCGATCCGTGATAGGGCTCTATAATTTATTCATAGCGCAGATCGGATGCAAGTTATCTCAACCCGGTCCATTTGCCAACGTAAGTCATATCATCCTCGCACCCAAGACATCCCTTGGAATAATTTCATCTTCACACACAACAATGAGTGGTAGCATTTCCATTGGGGACGGATGCCCATATCTTATTCTAGCATATATTAGACGTGAACTTGCTTAGTGCAAGTGCGATACCCAGGAATGCAATGGTTTTGGGGTTATAATAGTTATAATAGGGCTTTTTGATTTATATGTGTATCGTTTCGCATGGCATACATAGCCTCATAGCTCTGTAGCCATGACGCGTATGATTCAAGTGGCTTATGTTTTTGATAATAAGATTAACTTTGGCAGAGGGAAGTTTCTGGAGTTTGGAGTTATGCACAGGTAACTTAACAGAAGCATGATTGATGTTAAACTTTATAGCAGTGACGATGACAACGTGGCAACGGACGTGGGCACTGTGGGCCTAACTTTTAAGTAAATTAAACCAACACTTAACAAATGTAAACTGATTTATACACTGCGTAGTCCTATTATTGGTGTGCATGGCTGTCAGCTCAATAATTTACAATGTGAGTTGGAATTGATACCACTATGGTGTTATGACTTAATAGATAAGCCTTTGATATTGTCATGTAGTATAGCCCAATTTAGAATATCGTGCACGACAGTCTTGCATATGCCGTTGCCATAGAACATCATTTTTCAGTCACATATTATTTTCTAATAGAACTGAGATCACTAGCCTATCTCCTCATACACGTAGACAGTGTCAGAAAAGAAACACAAATTATTTTCTAAAATATCTGTTTTACAAGCCGCAATTTTTGAAATTTTGTCCATCAGATCATTTGTATTAAATAAAAAGCACTCAGTCAAAAAGAGAAAGACTGGCAAAGGTGTTTCATTTGCCAAAAAAAGTCAATTTCCAATAGAACCGTCGCCCGGGGACCAAAAAGGGGAAAAAAAAAACCCCACCACCCCCCCCCCTTTTCTCACCACATCTGCTGACAAATCTTGCACCCTCAAAAAATCATAGATCTTCAAGATCGTAAATACGGAACATACTACTTTGAAAACAGAAAATAGTAAGTTTAATAACTTATATCCACAATCAACCAAGAAACTTACTGACGTTTTTTAGTGTTTGGGGTAGGAAACTCGTCTACCTATTGTGCCTATAGCACCCTAAGATTTCTGATTCTTTGACATGACAATACTTTGAAAATAAAGACAACTAAAAAATTACCTCAACTATAAACATCTTTAAACAGAACATTCAATACAAAACCAATTAAAAGCACAGCTGAATTTCATCACCTGAAATCTGAATGTAAACAAAATTGATACCTTATTTGTGAAATTTGGAGGTTGTTTTTTTGTGTTTAAAATTGTGATTTTTGGTCTCCAAATCACACATTTTGATTCCAACTGGTAACAAATCACCTACAATGAGATACCCAACCCCAGACTATTAGCAAGAAACACACCGATATCAAATTATTTAAACATTGCTATAATATGGATAGGAAAATGGACCGAGTTAGAAGCATGCGGTGTCATGCAAGTCTTTGCGTTGAGATGAACAGTCACATGGTGATGGTTGATCAACCGAGGCGTATAAAGCTTTCATTGATGTTAAATGTTTCAAATTCATGGCGTGCATGACACTGCTCCTATTACTGTTTCATGGCTATCACGACAGGAGCATTATTTTGCATTGAATTTAATTTTCTGAACATGTTGAAAAAACAATTTAAATTAGCTTACCCACGATGCTGTGTAACTGGAGAATTGACCTAAAAATTACGTCATTGAAAAGTAACACCACACTATGACTTTAACTGCAATTGAAAAATAGTGTTTATACGCCCTTAAGTCATCAAAATGCATTGAAATATCTTTACTAACAGAACCACATGTAAGTCTCATAATTATCTTGATCGATACTGAGCTGTGACAACGGATGAGATACAGAATGCTTGCGGCTTTGCCGTATTGTCTTATAACGTACCGAGATGAATATTTTGGTATCAGGTGGTCAGTCACAGTGGTCATGGTATCAATGGTCACGTGATCAATGTATCAGGTATCAGTTGGCTCTTCGGGGGCGACCGTTATATATAAAAATCGACTATTTGAAATCAAGGTCTGATACATGACCTCTGCCCACTCTGCCCAAAGTGGCTATATTATTTTTCCAAAAGACACAAACCGTTATTATGATCAAAACAGATACAAAATTTCCTTTTCCTACTGAATAACTCAAAACCGAACGTACGATGACAACGAAAATCGGTTAGTTTTTTTGTTTCCAATGTAAGGATACATACGTCATTTTTACCTAAAAGGGTCCCACCGGCAAAAAAAGAACCAACAATGCCGTTTACGTCATCAAATCTTATTTTTTCCAACAATTGGCTGTTAATATACACATCTGTATATTTTACTTAATATATACATTTCAATTGTCCACCGAATGAATGTGAAAAAGAAGGGTCCATAAGTCTACAAACTGAAACATAGTCAGCCGGCTAAATAACCCTACCAGATTGACTGATAATGAGCAGACGGGATCCCCGTTTTAGTTTTAGCAGGCTTACCAAACCAGCCACTATTCGCGACGGACTAGCGGGGGTTTTGACGTCAAGATTAAAACCTATTATCTTGATTAAACTACTAAACAAAATTAATCAACATAAATTAACGATTATGGCGTATACAACAATTACGATAAGTCATGACCATAGAGCACGGCTAGATTACCAGATGGTAGACAATGCCGCACCATAACACCTCCCAAACTCGACGCGTCAAACCCACCAGGATAGTACATCACGATCCAGACAGGCTGGTCACCTCGTGCCCAGTTTATGACGACAGTAGGCCCTATGAAAGAAATAAAGACAAGTGTCATACAAAATACAAGTACGGTGTTGAATTTGCCAACATTTCCTTGAACTAAATTTATTAACTGTTAAAGGACACTTGAGATAGTTAGGATCCACCTTTGGCCAATTAACAACGTTTCTTCTTATTCACGCAATTTTTTGTTCATTTAGTTTAGTATTTTGTTTGTTTATATTTTTTCACACACAAGATGATTACATGGTCCAAGATATCGAACGCACACTATAGGCTACAAGTTTTATTTTATTCGTAACAGGAGTACCTCAGGACTCAATCTATATCGGGGCAGGTGATAATACCACAATAAAGGAAGCATGTCAGTCATGGACAAATACTAATTGGCTCTGACACATCCAGTAATAAGAAACTGCTTCTCATTGCATACCAATCACCACTGCTTTCAAACATTAAACGTTTTAAAGGTGCAACTAGAAATTTAGAGGTGAACCCAAATATTGATAGCACAATACTAAATATAGCACTGTATATTAGAAGACACTCAATAGATTTTCCTACCTTGTATTAAATGTCTACAGAAATGTCTTGAAAGAGAGAATACAATGTGATTTTGTATTTTTCCCCCGGCTTGCTAAAACCACAACCCCCTTCGGTGCAAGAGAAGTACCACATGCCTAACACAACACAATGGACATCACAGCACTTTATTTGTACCAGAAAACAGGTAGCATAGAGCTAGTTCCTCCTTTATTGCATTGATACAAAAATGAGTACCAACATGCCTAGCTTACGTCACAACTGCCGTCATAAAAGTTCGCAATGTCACAAAACTGACCATTTCATAGACACAACAGTGGAAAAATTGCATTTTCGGATTTCGGTTTTTGACTCCTCCTTGATGGGAAATGACTTGTATTATATAATGACAAGCCAATTTAGAGCTATATAAGTAATTTTTGACAAGTCGCATAAAATTGCCGAATATCAATTATTCCACCCTATATTCAGTATTTACGGTACTTCCTCCACATATGACGTCATGTAGTGACGTCATAAATGGGGATGTTGGTACCTATTTTTAGATACCAATGGAAAGAACGAAACTCTAATCTATCCTTTGGTACGCAAAGTTTACAGTAATCGGGTGTTCAGTACAGAAATAACAGGGGTGGTAACGCACCCCCCCCCCCCTCGGACAGATTTTGTTACAAAAAATGGCTCAGGTAGAACAGGGTATAATCCCTCAAAAACTATACATTTTGTGCCACTATACCAAAAAAGCACCATACCTGACCAATTAAAGACATGTAGATTTAGTACACACATAATTAAGAATTAATGTGCCCACTCAATAGAATAAAGCATCTAGTATATGTAAACGCGAAATGGGAACCTTTGGGTCTTTGCTTAGCATCGATATAATTTCGATTGACACCATTATAAATTGATTTTTTTTAATAATTTGATACCCAATAATAACCTGTTAATATCATACTACATCTAGCATAGTGCTGTAATTTTTTGTGTATATCACTGATAAGATACAAAATCCGACCGATTCTTGGAGCAATAATTGGCCCAACATCATGCCCAGGGGAGCATATATTTTTCAACTCGTCTCATAGGGGCGCTATTTATTATTATGTGTTCGCTTCATTCCGTTAAAGATGATTTCTATTGCAAGTATATACAAAAGAACGAAACTATTCTTGGCCGCTCGGATTGCGTGCGTTTAGGTCTGATGGGCGCCTCGTCTTGTTATCCTAACAGGTCTGGGTTCGAATATTCCACTCCCAGGAACAAATTTAGGTATTATGATTTTAGTTGTATTTTAAGAAGTTGGAGAATTTATCAATAAAAAACATAAACTCAGGTATGTGGATTGAAGTAAAATATTGTAATAGCTCCCTTATAGATAATAAAGAACTGTCATGGGTTCTTGGAGTCATGATTTCGGCCACAATCTCCGCACGTGCAATCCGACCAGCCAAATGATAGTCAGCATTGATCCGCCATTACTGGGTGACCTCCAACCCACAAACCTACACAAATCTTTTGTACGTCTATACAAACCACGCTATGATTAGTATATTCACAAACCTAACACTTAATCTGCACATTGGGTGAATTCAAAAAGCAGGAAGCACCCCAGCGATGGCTTGCCAATATGATGTGTTTATGGAATGTGTCAAAACGGGATTAGTGGTTAACTCAATTAGTTGTAGTATAACTCACAAAAATACGAAAAAGATACACACAATGTGATTGATATACTGCAAAGATTGCATCCTAGGTGCCGTGCCAATATGGCTGCCAGGCCAATGTCAGTAGGTAAATGTCAGTAATTCTACTCACGTTTTACAGGCTAGAATTTGTGTTTATTAGTCATGAATTACACTATCCAAAATATTCCCGTAAATACTAAGCTCATTGAGTCGTTAATATTCAAAATGTCCCAAGGTGGACAATGGCGTAACGAGCGAGGGGCAGGGCCATGCCACCAATAAACATAACAAGAACCGTTTGTACCAGTGTACATATGTCTGAATTCGCCCCTCCGAAAATGCCATCGCAACCCCTTTTGCCACCCACGCACCCCATGCAAAGTCTTCTACGCCACTGATGGATTGCCATTGGGCCTAAAACCTAACACAAGGAAAGAGATACGTTTAACGAGATAAGGTACACCCAATAGATAAGCAATATTTTATTAAAAGCTTTTTTGGGCTCTCCTTTGTACTTATGGATATTTGCTCATTCAACCACCTTTTACAGTTTCTTTCCCAGTTAATATGCAGTGTTTTAAAGTCTGTCATTTATTATGTTGACAATAATTATGTATATCTATTTTTGCTATTTTTCTCAATTGTTATGTAATTGTCTTGAGTACTGAACTAAAATAAAATGAAATTAAAATCTTCAGACTAGTAATCGGTTTTATTCGTCAGCATGAGTAAGCGGCCATTGCAGCCATATTGACCACCAACAGCATATGGATGGCCATCTTGCATATATCGCTTACTGTGTGATTATCTAATGATATGTGAACTAGTGATATACACAACATTGCACATCTAGATTAGATAAGGTTTCAATTACTACCATCTTGGATGCAGTAATAGAAGGAATTGGATTAATTACATTTTTTTAAATATTTCTTAACAGGTTTTAATAAAGGTGCGTGTTCCGACGCATCATCTTTGGGACCCCCTTAATTTACCCGGAGTCTATGATTTTTATATCAATGAAATGCACGTATTTTATACAAATATTGACTGTCTATGAGGGACTGTATAGAACTATATGCCCTCGGTGATCTCGAGAAACCATAAGTAGCCACTCGGTGACTACAATAAACCTACGTATGCACCGAGAGCCTATAGTTTCCATCATGCCTCCCCCCGCATAAAAAGCAGTACATCTTTGTTTTGTATAACGTCTCAATTTTATGTCATCTATCTTGGTTACCAAAGAACATGTCTAAGCCAGGATGCTAACAACAGGCCTAATATCATGTGTAGGCCTGGCGTGCATGCATGGTTTTAACCCAATTTTTGTGTAACTTGGGCCAAAAGCTTTGTCACGAATTAGCAATCAACCTTTTCTTGTAGTAAACGGAGTGATGTTGGAGTCCAAAACTGGTCGACGCCGATACTACGTACTTCACGCATTATTTTTTCGGCAGCATGCGACATTTTTATTCCTTAGTACTCGAATTCGGCCAACTTTACCCGGCCTGCAGCTGGCGCGTCATCAGTGTGTAAATTATAAATCTTGAATATACTTCACGTGTGTATTTACCCTGCCCGTTTGGTATTAGCACTATTAGCTGCTCTCTGAATTCCTTTCAGATCTTCAACTACAAGCTCATCAAAGCAAATGAATAGGCCTACTGATGCTACGATTCAGCCATTTCTTGCCTTGTTTGTATACAGACTTTTAAACCACAACAGCAGCCGTACGAGTAAACAAAAGGCGATGTCTGCTTAGATTCATCGCTTACACCAGCTTCAATATGTTCACTCATAACTCGGATTGAATAAGTTTATGACGATACCGACAGTCTTTTTAACCGCAGGGGAAGAGGGATGTCCAGGGCATAGGTAGGAAAATGAACTATGCCCGCGCTCCCAGGGCATCGTCAGATTGGTGGGTCAATCTTGAAACTAAAGTCTGAAGTTACGCCTCCACTTATTAACCAGCCGATAACAGGATCTATATATGAGGTATATATTCTTATTGTATCGTCCTGAAATTGAGCCTCAATCCATGTCACTACACACTCCCAAGCATAAACAAAAAAAAACGATGCCAGGTTTAATGGTTTAACCACATCGAGATTAACATTAGTACATCACATATAGGGACTTGTGCAATAACTGCATTATTGCTTCTCAATCTACCCTCAAAACCGCATCTCAGTTTGTGGTTTCACCATTGGACTCTGAGATGGGGCGTATGTAGAGACCAGTGCCAGCATCTTCCATATCGTAATCGAACACAATAAACGGAACAAGCCCCCCTTTTAATGTCTTGATTGTCAAAACGCTTATGGGGTACAACACACAGATCCTCAAGCAGCTGACTATTCTGAGGTGTATCCCCATAATGATTCGTAGTATGGCGAGGCAACTGGATTGTCGGGTACTCTTCAATGATCTGTTGTCACAATAAATAGGTTTGAATTTCTACTTTTTAAATTTAAAGTTGATTTTGAAATTGGTGTATAATTGATGTATATCATTTTTGTTTTAAACATTAAAATTTTTGATCTATTTTTGTATTTGTCGTATTAATATGTTTGATATTGGCTCCCATTCTATGTGAAGCGCAGAGGCCTCTGCATTAGGCGCTTATATCAAGATCTTTTATTATATATTACATTATATTAGTAAAACATCGCGTAGATACAAAGTTAACCAATTTTGCCGTCAAGTAGATCACGATCAGAGACTTTATTGTATTGTCGAACCACTAAATTGAATTCACTTATGACATTGTGAATTGACACAAACCATGGGTTAATTTCTAGTAGACATTTTTGACGCTGAAATAAAGTACAGATGATTTTATCTGATTGATGTGTGTTTTATGACATTTGGATGTTTCACGTTTCTCTACCCAACTGCTGAAGGTTTGTTCTACTTCTCAGTACCCATCATATTCACATTCAGCATCACAACTGCTGTAGAAAAACCATAGAACCGATAAACCATTATATAATCATAATAACTGCAAGACATTTTAATATCAATTGTCAATGAACTGCAGTTTGGACTAAAACGGTTCTGCCTCGCTGATAATGGTTGACATAAACTCTCACAGTTTAATATTAGAGTTGGTACATCGCTGTTCAAGCAAACAAAAACAATAAAGAAGATACGGCAAATTTTCTACGGAGGTGATAATTGTTGTACGTTGTAGAGAGAGACACGTCTGCAATGTAGAATGGCCATTTCCGTTGCAACGCACTGACCCATTTGCTTAACATGTGTAGGCAATATGATGCAAAATCTAAACGGTTGTGACTTCTTAGCAGTTTGCAAGGAAACATTTGTACTTTTTAAGACTTTGATATACAATATAGTACGGCCAGTCTCGTCATCACATGCGACAGCACTATCATGATGATGATGAATAGAGGAGATTTCACCACACAGCTGTGAACTCAAATGATAACAAGATTCAGGACTGATGGCAGGGTGACACCTATTTAAATGTACTGTGCACGTTTAAGGTACAAACGTGCACGTGTGGGAGCACGTGTGGTCCAAAAAGTTCAGGGGTCGTGATCATTATAGCGTTAAAATCGGTGATTTCGAGCCCCGCCGTGAACCAACTGTTTGTGTCCCTGGGCAAAATACTTACAATCAATTACCTCATCGACCCAAACGACAATATGAGGGAGCTGTCATGATATGGAAATAATAACAATACTTAAGTGCTGATATACAGAATGTGCGCCATTGGCCAAGAGCCCACCTAGATGATTATTATACTATTCAAAGTTTTGGGTATGTCCCTAAAACTGATAAAAAGAGTATTAAAATAACGCTCCTATTTTGGGGTTCGTACTATACTACAATTGGCAAACCGTATACCTCTGGAGACTTGCTCTGTATATTTTGCCCAAAAATAGGTATTTTTTCATATCATGTTAAAAGAATGTTTCGTGAATTTTAGCTCCTCTTTTCATTTTGTGGAGATACTCATGGGGATAGGGAACCTAACTGAATGTTGATCATGAATGCCTCTCTTGCTTTTTTCCAATATAACTCTTACACCAGAAGCGGCTAATGCCGTGGCACAACATGACTGACCAATCGTTTGCCCACTGAGCAAGATTAAGTTCAATTGATCTGCAAATCTTGGAAACAAATACGCCAGTGCCCTTATAAGATCCCCATCTCAAACCAAAGATACAAGAACACACACTGTTGACAATACAGCCATCCGAGCAGCCTGTCCTGGATATAACACTCAGGTTAAAAAAATCAAAACGAAGTATTGGTATAAATTAAAAGCATATCTGACATAATCAGCTTCAAGTTCAACAGGTATCGTAAAACCCATCCAACTTATCCAAGGTTGTTGGACATCCTAATTATAGACTCCTGTTGAACACTATTCGTCTAATGGCATCGCTGCGAAGTATGTTTACCTTTATCAAATACGAAATTTTCCGAACAATGTGAACCCCAGAAGCATCAGTTCCAGAATATTCAAATTTCATTTTTTTGCGTCACTGGAAACCCTTGTGCATGTACGTTGTGTGTTTTTTCTAGCGAATGTTCCTCAATATTAAAAATCAACAAGGTCTGTTGTAATAATAAATAATTACAATAACAATAACTATAAACTATAATAATAAAATACAAAAAAATTCGTATATTATAATCATAATTTTAACTCACACTTCATAGAGATATAGCTCTATAGCAAAAAGCACAAAAAAGACAGCCCTTTACAAATTTCGAAATTTTGCACCTTTACATTAATATCATATCATCTTTCATAATTCTAAACTAAATAAAGCGTTAATATAAAGAAAACCTTATGATTCCCCTTACTCACGTCATGAGTGAAATAAGAGGAGTGTCCGACCTCGTATAGGATATACAGTGATATAAGAGACCAATGATGACGATTATTAATATGATTTAGGCGCTATATAGCTAAATACAATAAGGACCAAGCTTTTCACTAAAATCTCAAAATTTGACTAAAACTAAAGATACATGTATTTAAAGAAATTAAAAAATTTTTTATTATTTCAAAAGAAATATATACGCATCCACGCAAATAGGCGAATAAAGGTCATTTGCGTTAGGAGGTTGCGGATTTCGCACTAATTAAGTCAATGAATCTATACATATCTAAAGGAATCTTCGCTCTAAGGTGCATTCTAACGCAAATTAAATAATACTAATTACAAACAAACATTACAACAACAACGACGTACGAAATAATACACTTGTACCATACTTTCTGACCTACCATGTTATATAGCTGTTTTTGAATTTTGTATTCCCTCCGTGAAATACAACTGTCATACCTGTACTGAGATGCTTGGAGCAATGATGCAATCTATCTTACTTGCAAACTTCCAAATCAAATATTCCATTTCAGACATGGCCACTTGCTTTGGACTTTACTTAACACCAAAAACCGTTCCTATCTCTGTTTTTTTTTGTAGAGTGTATAGCAAGCAAACTGCCAATGAAAATAGTGTCCTCATGTAATGTGGAAAATGTTACAATATAATCTGTATTTTTGTTTCATTTATCTTGCAATTTTATTCCTTTATTTTGTTACAATGCACGCATCTACCGCCTTTATTAACCATGCTTGAGTGTAATACATAAGCCTATTGCGAATATTTCCGTTGACCATTGATTGTAGTCAATCCAGATGTTCCAATCGTTTTAAGTGGGCTATGAAACATCATTGTGCTGTATCGATATAAGTGGGTTGGATCAGATGGCACAATAGTCCGTGAGATTTTTCACTTCGCAGAAAATCGCAAAACCAGAATGGTGTGGATTCTTTGGACTGAAGGTTTCGGGTACTAGGAGATTTCTTGCCACAGATGAAAAATGCGCATTACTTCTTATACTTTAAAGCCGACCCAAGTTGGTGTTAAATAACCACCAGAAGGTGCGGTCCCATATTGATTTCAGGAGGGTGTTATTGTCAATTTGGCACCGTCAGTGTTGTCGAAATGAAGTGATATAGGCGATATTGGCCGGTTCCAAGCCAATTTCTTCAGCAGCGGAATGATAAACTACAACATTGAGGAGATAGAGTCCTCGGCAGTCATCATCAAACGTCAAATGTACATTAAGATCTCCAGTTTTATACAAATTTTGAATGCCTCGAGTGTGAATAGTAAAATATATATCATGGGGTTGACTTTTCCATTCACGAGGCGGAGCCGATGGATGGAAAAGTCAAAAATTTACGAATGATATATTTTACTATTGCACGAAAATAGGTGTTGTTACAACCTTTATTGATAACTACCAAAACATATGGGTGGTACAACTGATGTGCGCAGTGTGCTGCAGATCGTGATCAGCGCACAAAAAAAATGAAATTAAAATTGTGCAAATTTAAGTGCTGATAGGAATGTGCCATTGGCCAGGAGCCACCTAGATGATTGTATTAATTATTACAAGTTTTGGGTCCTCTGGAGTTAAAAAAGGTATTAAAAAACGCTCCTATTTTGGGGGTGTCTTACTATCAATTGGCACACCGTATTACCGGGCTTGCGTTAATTTTGCCCAGAAAATATGGTTTTTCATAATCATTTTAAAAGGGATGTTTCGTGATTTTAGCTCCTCTTTTCAGTTTTGGTGGGATAATCCATGGGGAGGGGAACCTAACGCATGTGGATAGAATGCATTCTTGTTTTTTTCAATATAACTCTTACCCAGAAGCAGGACGATGCCGTTGCCAGACTGACAAATCGTTGCCCACTTTAGCAAAGATTAATTCACTGAGCTGCAAATCTTGAGAAAAACCAAATAGCCAAAGTGCCTTGAAGATCCCCATCTCAAACCAAGATACAAGAACACACTGGTGATAATCAGCCATCCCGAGCAGACGTGTACTGGTAGACACTAGGTTAAAAAAATTCAAACGGTAAGTGGTAGTAAAAATAAAAAAGCAATATAGGTTCATAATTCAGATTCAAGTTCAACCGAGTAGATCGTAAACCCCTACTATTCCAAAGGGTGTTTGGACAATCCTAATTATAGACTCTGGTAAACGATTAGTTCTAATGGCATCGATGCGAAGTATTTACTTTTCAAATCGAAATTTTCCGAACATGGTGAACCCCATACGCAATCCAGTGTCCAGAATATGCAAATTTCAATTTTGCGTCACTGGAAAGCCACTTGTGAATGTTACCGTTGGGTTTTTTCCTACGAAGTTCCCACAATTAAAATAGGAAAAAAGGTCTGTGTGTAATAATCATAATTCCCCCCACACGACCCCACAATACTATAATAATAAGAATAATAATAAAAATGTTATATTATATAATAAGTATAAACTAACACGCCATATGAGATAATAGCTCTATAGAAAAAAGACCCAAAAAAGACAGCCCTTGTACAACAATCTTCGAAGTTGCATACATTTACATTAATTCAATTCCTTTTTATTATACAAAAGACGCCTAAAAGCGTATATAAAGGAATACCGACACCTTATGATTCCCCTTCTAAAGTCATTGAGGAAAATGAGAGAGTTCGCCTTGCGTAGGATATAGTGATATAATGCCAATGACGATATGAAGATGATTAGGCCTAGATAGCTAAACAACAGGACAGCTTTCACTAAAATCTCAAAATTTGGACCTAAAAACTTCATTAAATTAGTAGACATTATTCAACCTGTTATTTATGCAACATGAACTATAAGCGCAAAAGTCCACGCAAATAGGCGAAATAAAGGTATTGGCGTTAGGGGTTGCGGATTTCGCGCTAATTAAGTCAATGAATGTACATATCTAGGAAAATATTCCGCTCTAAGGTTGCAGTTATAAGCAAAATATAAAAAATACTATTACAACAACAATACAACAAACAACGACGAGATAATAATAATGTACAATAATTTATGGAACATACCATTATAGCTGGTTTTGAATTTGATTCAATCGGAAATACAACTGTCGACTGTACTGACATCGTTGGCAATGATGCATCTATCTTACTCATCAAATAGTGCCATTTCAGCATTGGCACTGCTTGCTTTACCTTAAAACCAAAACCGTTCCTTCCGTTTTGGTTGTTTGGGAGATGGTATAGCACCATGACAATGAAAAGATTGTCTCATGTAATTGAGAAAAGTTACAATTAATCGGTATTTTGTGTCATTGTAGCTTGCAATTTTTCATTATTTGGTACAAGTGCACGCATCTACCGCCTTTATTAACCATGTTGAGTGTAATACATAAGCCGATTGTGCGAATATTTCCGTGACATGTGATTGTAGGTCAAATCCAGAGGTCAAATCGTTTTTAAGTGGGTAGGAAAAACATTTCATTGTGCTGGTTCGATATAGTGGGTTGGATAGAGATGGCACAAAGTCACGTGAGATTTCACCTTTCGCAGAATGCAAGAACCAGAATGGGTGTGGATCTTTGGATGAACGTTCGGGGATTAAGGAGATTATTCGTGGCACAGATGAAAATGCGGCATTATCTATGATACTTTAATAGACGACCCAACGTTTGGTCTTTTGTTTAAATCCCCCCAGCAGGTGTCGGCCCATTCTTGATTCAGGAGGGTTTTGATTGACATTTGGCAACGGCGTGTAGTAGAAAAAGGAAAAAGATTGGATTTTAGTAGGGCGATGATTGGGCCGGTTGTCCAAGCCCAGATTTCTTCAGCAGCGGAATGCTTAAACTAAACATTGAGGAATGAGATAGAGCCTCGCATTCATCAGCAACGTCACACACGTACATTAAGATCTCCAGTTAATACAAATTTTGAATGCCTCGAGTGTGATAGTAAAATATATAATCATGGGGTTGACTTTTCCATTCACAGGAGGCGGGCCGAGTGAATGGAAAAGTCAATTTAACAGAATGATATATTTTACTATTTGCACTAATTAGGTGTTTTACAACTTTATTTATAAAACCCAAAACATATGGTGTACAACGGATGTGCAGTGTGCGGCAAGATCTGACCATCGCACAAAAAAATGAAATTAAAATTGTGCACAATTTAAATTCACCACGGCAATGGCTATCCACTGAGATACCTGCTGACCAGGCTATGAGTTGGTCCACCCCAAGGAAGCTTTATATGGGGAAAGTTCCCCCATTTCAGATTTTCCTCGGACCATGATTGAATAGGCATGTTTGCATTAAAATTACCATTAAATGCGCATTTCGGTTCTTAACACATTTAATTTGTTTGTAATAAAATAATAAAAAAGTAAAAAACACCAAATTATTTAAAAATTTCAGTTGTTCTGTTGTATCGCGCTGCCCCATAGGCCACTGTGTTGTAATTTCTGTCCGTTTACGGACAAAAACAAAATTACGAATTCTTCTATAGAGTAGATAGAATTTGCACATAGACTATACACTGGGCCACATTTTCAGATGAATAAAAATCTTTTTTTTCCCTTAATTTCTTTGAGGTAAATCGGGGGGACGATGCGGGGATCCGAAATGCCCCTTTACGACACTATCGGTGATCCACCCGAAAGAGACAAAATAATATTAAATTTTCAGGAATTGCTTTCAAGTGAAGAATAAGAAAAGCAAGAAAGACATTAGGAAAAAAAAAAACAGCATGTCAAATATGAATGTTCCATTCATTACATGTTTTAGTAAGTGTCGCGTCCTACAGAAAGGCCTAACATATCTGATTTGTCCTATTAGGATGCGTTTGGTTCTAATAACTTTTGGGGTATGTTAGGCTCCCTAACTTGATACAGACATGCAAAATCTATTTTTGAATTATTTTTTCGATTTTCCCTTGCTTTTGCAAATCACTGATAGTGGCCTTTAATCTTACTAAGACTAAAAAAAAACCAGCTATTATGATGAAATACCCAAGCACAAACTCCCTATATTAAGAATGCCGGAGCGTATTCGTAAAGTGAAAGAGAACATGGTGAAAATGGGGAGGGAAAATAATACAATGAACAAAAAAAAAAACGAATGATAGTGAAATTATAAGGAACAAAAGCGTCCGTTTTTAACGGGAAGAAATAATATAGGAGAAAATAGGAGCATGGGAGGAGAGGGAAGAAAAGATTCCAGTTAGTTTCCATTTAACGTCCTCTTTGGTGTTCATATAATGTATTTTGTTATCTTTATTAATTGTTGAATATTTTATTACAGTTAACACTTGACTTGTGTTTAAAAATGTGTTGAAAATGTTTAATGATCATTATCATTACTATTGTTTGGATGTACAATTGTTCCCAAAACATTATTAAATTTAAATCTTTCATTTCAGTTATTTCATTTTAAGAAGGACCCCATGTGTTTATTTATAATTAATTACATATTACAATTTTTTTTTTTTAATTATATTATTATTTATGACTATTATTACTTTTTTTTAATTATTATTTTTTATTAAATAGATTATTTTATTAATTGTTCTCAGTAAATTTTGTTTTTAAATCTAATCCGAAGTTCCCAAACGAAGATAGGGAAAACAACCTTTTTAAGATGCGGACTAGAGAATTTTAAAGAGAACTTTAAGAGAACTTTTTACTACAGCCGGCGACTAAGACCCATAAATTTATCAACTATAAGCGATAAATCACAGGCACAACTAATTTTTATGAAAGGGTAATCATAAAAGGTTTTTTTATTTTTTTTGTATTTCGATTGGTTTAGACTTTCAATAAACAGCCACTAAATTTTAAAAAGACAAAACATATCAATTAAAATCAATAAAACAGTGATAAAGTAAATCAACAATACACATAATGTGAGGCAGTGGACCTCATCCAACACTCTTGCATTTACAAAGCTTAGTGTATATACTTTCCACTGTCCTTGGTAAGACGTTAACTGCACCAGGCAGAGTGAGCAGGTCGTTTGTGGAGTTTTAGTAAGTCCCAGCTAACGTCTAATAAATGCAAACATGTGACCGTTTAGCACTCTGTGACTGGCGGGTATGGTCGGCGCTAAAAAACGAGCGGGGGCCCCTGGGTTATGGGGGTTTTGGGAACTTGCTGCCTTGTGAGGAGGTCTTGGAATGCCAAAGGGCTAGGAGCCCAAACCGCCGAAAGCTGTGGTTGGTGTCAGGAAGGGCATCCGGCCGGAAAACTTTGCTTCATCTTAGTAACACATGGCAGAGTCCATCATGATTTGAGAGAACTGGCTAGGGCGTTTTTCCCCGAAGCACGCGTGTCAGCAACCCCCCCGGTTGGCATAGAAGTGTACCACGGGGTACCGCGGCAACCACGTCCGCGGCTAAAGAAGCTAGTGGAGACCAGGTTTGGAAGCTGCCTGGTTTATCTATGACAGGAAAAAGGAAGAGAACTGGTGGGGTTTTTGTCAAAACGGAACATCGAAATTCGGTGTGGTTGCCGAGACAAAATGGAAAGGCAGAGCTCCATGGAGCTAGAGAAGGAGTAAATATTCTATAGTGGAGAAGAGAGTACGCGAAATGGAGTTTGTATCATTCTCCGTCCCAAATACAAGAAAGAGTGAGAGGTGGTACGACCATCATATAGACTGATGAAGATTAGATTGGTGATATCTGTAGAAGTGTACAACATCATCTCAGCTTATGCTCCCCCAGTTGGGGAAACTGGGAAATGTGAAAGAATCAAATTTATGGAGAAATTGAGGAACTGATCCTAAGTGTGGCTCAAAATGAAAAGTTTTGGTAGACAGACCTAACTGGACATGTTGGTAGAACAGCACCCGGGTGTTCCATCAGGTGCACGGATGAATAGGATATTGTGGGACAAAGAGGGGGAGAAGATTCTGGATGTGCTGAGAGTGTAGAATGTGCAATTGTCAATACTTCTATGATAATCCAGATGAACACCTATCACCTACAAAAGTGGAAGCCATGCGACCCAGAATTGACTATGTGTGGGTATAAGAACAGATCCTAAAGATGATAAGGAACCGCAAGGTAATACCAGGTGAAGCAGTAGTGCTTCAACATAGACTGGTTGTGTCATTCCAAAAATCAGATGGAGAAGAGGAGAAAGCCAGGAGACAAAAAGAGGATCAAGATATGGAAGCTGAAGGTAGGAAGTCAAAGAGTATAGAGACAAGGTGAAATACCTATATGACAGTAAAACTGAAACTATAGAAGAAACTGGAGAGCCATGGAAGACATCAGTCCTAGAAGCGCAACAGAAATCGTTGTTGCACAAAGGGAAGAACACACCAGGGAACAGAAACCCATGGTGGTGGAGTGAGGAAGTGCGGCTAAGATCAATTAAGAAGACGGCGACTTTCAAGCTTGGCAAAAAGGATGGAGTGAAGACCAGAGAAAAGTTACAAGGAGGCGCAAGGGGAGACAAAGAAAGCGGTGGCCAAAGCAAAAGCTGAAGCATGGTCGGACTGGTATGACAACATTGAGACGGAGAAGGAGAAAAGATGATCGATGCGTGGCAAGGCAAAGACCAAGGCAAGACATGACATTGTGAGGTAGCAGTCATCAAAAACCAGAATGGGATAGGCTACTGACCGATGGGAGGATGCAGAAAGAGGAAGATGGAGGGAGTATTTCAACCAATCTTCTAGTGGAGAATGAGAGGGAAGACCTTGAGGATTGCCCACCAGTGGAAGGACCTGTGGCAGAAATAACCTTGGTAGAAGTGAGCGAAGCTTTGGAAAAGTAGAAGACTGGCAAAGCGGCCCCTGGGAGCTCATGTGTACCATTTGATCTTCGAAGTGCCTTGGCAAGTGAAGGAGAATGAATGCCTGCATTCTCTTCTGCTGAAAGTCTGGCATGCAGAGGAATGCCAAATGAGTGGGAACTTAGTGAAATTGTCACCATCTATAAAAACAAATGTGATCCCCTGGATTGTGGCAATTTGAGAGGGATCAGCTGTGGAACATGCAATGAAGGTTCTGGAGAAGATCATAGAGAAGAGGCTACGCAAGCTTATTGACATTGATAATATGCAATTGGGCTTTAGCCCAGGGAACGGAACAGCAGATGCAGTTTTGTATCATCAAGCATTGCAGGATCAGCACCTTGAAGCAACAAAGATCTCCTTTTTCACCTTTGTGGACCTGGAAAAATCAGATGACCGCATCCCAAGAGAGCTGGTGTATTGGTGCCTGAGGAAGAAGATGGTTCCAGAGGAACTGGTGAGGCCTGGTTAGAGCTACATACAGGAGCAAACTGTGGTAAGGACCAAATATGGGAAGACCGTGATTCACATCCAGGTTGGTCTTCACCAAGGGTCAGGATTAAGCCCTTTCCTGTTTATCATTTATACTTGTGTTACAGTGCAATTTCAGAGTAGGTCTGCCATGGAATTGTTATTATGCCGATGACCTTGGCACTGATGGCAGACAGTGAAAGGAGGTTTGGCAAGATAAATGGAGTAAGTGGCAAGATGGGATGAAGTCACAGGGCTTAAGGTGATACATGCAAGACAGAAGTGAGTCATCACAAGGGGAGAAAGAAAGGCACAAATCAAGGACAGAAATGGTGTAGAACGAAACAGGTGAACAATTCAAGTCCTGGGAGTAACTCTTAGTGAAGAGGGAGGCTCATTAGCAGCAGTAAGAGCAAAGTAACTGCGCATGGGTAAAATGGAGAGAACTGGCAGGTGTTATTGGGGACAACAAGATGCCAAGGATACTGACAGTCAAGGTTTATAACACCATCATCCGTCCAGTGTTGCTGTACGTGCAGATCATGGACAGTGGATAGGAAAGAGGAAAGAATTCTGGAATCAACAGAGTTGAGGATGTTAGAGGATAAAAGGAGTCACAATAAGGGACAGAAAGAGTGAGGATATCAGGAATGAGTTAGGAATGAATGATATCAACGAGAAGGTGGGAGAGATCCTAATGAGATGGTACTGGTCATGTAATAGGATGGCGATGAAGGCCGGCTAAGAAGTGATGACAATAAGATTATGGAAAGAGACCTAGAGGAAGACTCAGGAAGCGATGGAAGGACAATGTAAAGCAGGACATGGACACTTCAGGTGAAAGAAGCGGATGCAGGAGACAGACTCTATGGAGAAGGAAGACAAAGGCAGCCGACCCTGTGATCAGCACCATGCAATCAGCGGAACCAGGCGTAGGAAGATAGAGAGAGAGAGAAGTGTATATCCTCAATAGTCCGCCATCGTATATTTGCTTTTGTACTGCTAGTTTATTGTCAATGAATAAAGGACAAGTGAGGTCGTATTGGTCATAGGAACAAGCCATACCCACATCTACACTGCCTAAAAGTTTGTGGTTTATTTTGTATTTCTGTATTTCTTCTGTGGGGGGGAGAGCTGCTATATTGAATGAGGCTGGCCTACATCGTTTGGATGTGGTGGAAAACATAATTTTGTTTACAGTGCTTTTTTTTGTAACACTACCCAGGGTACGCCCTTTAACCTCGTCATTTAGACTTCCGGTTTCGCTGCATTTCGCATCGAGAAAAATCGTTCCCCCCACAACACAAAATGTTTTGTGAACGTTTGAAAACATAGGAAAAAATGTCAGCAGAAATCATTCAGAAAGCATCTCTAAAAACATTTACTGTATATAAGAGTAAAATGTTTGAAATAGCTCTATAACAAAGATAACAGCTTACGATATTTGTAGCAATGTTTGAGAAGAATGTTGCTTTAATGTTTGATAAAAAGTTAGGAAAATTAATTGGCAATGTGTTTTCGAAAATCATTTTAAGCAAATATTTTTAAAACATCGTAAAAACCTTGTAAAACGTTTGATAATGTTCACAAACATTATCAAACAATGTTTTCCTCCTAAAATATTAATCCAACCATTGAAAAATTGTTATGAAAACGTTATGTGTTTGCTGGGCTTGTCTTCTCAAAATTACACTTCTGGATATCAAATTGCAAAACAAATGGTATATGTTAGTGAATTCGGATTACAGAATTATATGACTAGGTGTGCGTGGTGTTTAACGAACATTTTGGCTAAGAAACCGTGCCCAAAGTTTGCGTTCCTTAAAGGTGCAACGAGAATTTTGAGGACTGAAACTGAAAAAGTGTGTATTAGTAATTTGTATGGATTAGACACCCATAGATTTTTGTGCTTGAGCTTTGCACAGAAAATGTCTCTTAAAAGTGATTTTTTTAAATTGCTCATATTTCAATGTAAACAAAAGCCAAAATTTCGTATATTTTGCTCCTATACGAAATTAGAAGTTCACAATTTTTGTATCAAAGGAAACATTTCTCAGCTTAATCCTTTTAAGTAGGGATTATTTTGATGGAACGATTTAATCAGGACAAAAACAAATCAGTTACTTTCAAATTTTTAGGGATACCTGATGTGGAGAAACGCCAAACTTAGTAAAAATGTACAAACGGAGAGTCATCATACTGAAAATTCGGGAATGTCAGACGAGTCAATTATCATCTTTTGAATTTTAAAATTTACGAATCTACATTCGTTTGTGCCGCCCGACCACCACATGGCAAAAAACGCCCCGTAAGTTCCCTACTAAGTACAACCCATATATAGTCCAGGAGCATTCAATCCGTATCTCGCTTTAAAAATGTTTGACCCTTACCAGCCTCGATCTAATATTTTTGACCCCATACATGCATAGTGTATATGCTTGGCGGGGGGGGTTATGAAAAGTGATGTTGGATCAAATAAGCCTCTTGCGAAAAAATAAAAAATCCAAGATGGCGTCCAAAAATGGTCGCTTGTTTATCTAAAGGCATTATTTTATTGGATAACTTGGATTGCAAACCTCAAAAATAGTGCCGTTGACGTCATTTAAAAGCTAATAAAATTTCGACACGATGATCCAATTTAGGTATTGTTTAAGGATGCTAAGGGTAGTAAATTAGGTTAAGTTTTTAAAATAAGTGTTTTTTAGCATGTTTTTTTGAAAAAAAAATTACTTTTTTATTTTTATATTTTCTTCAATATGGTTAAAAACCATTATACCAATGATTTCCATATTTTCCACAAAATTTGACCTGATATAATATGCGGATGGCATAAACATATCAGGAGCATTCGATGTACCAAAAGCAAGTTATTCCGTAACAACGAAGTTCAGAAAAGATTAGGGAGGGGAGCCCTCAGGCTGCGATTTAAGGCTTTTTAACCCTCGTCAACCTGAGCCATTTTTTGTTTTATTAACTCTCGAAGGGGGTGGTAACACCCCCTGTTGTGATTTCGTTACTGAACATCCGATTCCTGTTAAATTGGTACCCAAATAATAGTATAGAGTGTTTTTTTTACATGGGTACCAAAGTAGTAAGTACCCAACCTCCCCTTATGATTGTCACTATGACGTCATATGTTAAGGAAGGGGAAAAGTCGAAAAATAGAAACTAAAGGGTGGAAAGGTGTGGAAAAATGTATATTTCGCAATTTTTTAGTGACTCTCAAACACCTTATGATGCACTAAAACGCTCTCATTGTATATAACTCATAATTTTCCCATAAAGAGAGCGACCAAAAACCGCAAAAAAAAAAAAAAAAACTTTTTTGCGGAAAAAATTGAATTTTCCCTATGTGGAGAAATTGACCATTTTGCGGCATAAGCGAACTTTATGACGTCTTGTGACGTCATGCTGGAGTGGGGACTCATTATGGTAAGCAATGGAAAGAGGAGGGAACATCATAGCTATCTATTGGTTACCAAAATCAAGTGTCTGTGATTATTCCGTGTTGTGCTAGGTATGTTGGTACTCTATTCCGAAGGGGGTGGTTACCCCCCATCAATTCACTTTGGGATTCACATGTATTTACCTGTACCCCGGATGGATGTTGTTTTTGGATATGAAAAGGGGCGGAAATTGTCAATTGACAATTACATTAAATAATTTGTCCACCCAAAAAAGAAAGGAGGTGTTGTTAGCAAGAAGGATGGAAGAAAAAAAGGAAGGTGGGGGGGAAAAAATGAGGAACATGGGGCGGTGGGGGGGGGGAGGTTAGAAGAGATGAATGAATGAAGGAATGAATAAAATTGAATAAATGTTAATTGATTTTGTGTCTGATTTCATACGATTTTTTTTTTCTTTTAGCACTGCCTATTTACACAACACCACACAATAAAAAAGAAAAAAAATCAAAAATACATAAAGAAATAAAAAAAGAAATAACAAGTGAAAGAATATGTTAGGTTTACATTCAAAAAAAATCCTTCTACAGGTACATACATATATGGGACACTACGCAGGAGCTCTCTAAGATTAACTGACCCAAATTATCCCCCAAAAATGCCAAGCGCGCGGGAAAACACTTAAAAATTACCTTATGAAAATCAAAATGTCCAGGCAAACCGGACTGTTGTATTGTGTTACCGCATTGCTTGTGTAATTGGGGGTGGGGTGGGGGATAAAATCCATCCAACATGAACCCCATTAAAACGCACCTATTAATTAAACTGTTAAGAAACTATAGCTGTGCTTTTGCAGTACAAAGTGATCACTAAAAAAAGACCAAATTCGCATGAATTTTTTGAGGCACACACACCTAGAAAGCCCCATCTCCAACTCGTGCACGGTTCTGGGAACCGGGCATATAAAATCTTTCACAGCACTTTGATTCTTCCGTGCTAGAACATTAAAAAAAAAATACAGAGATAAATATTGCCATAATCACAAAAAAAAAAAAATCCACAGAATATGCCCCGAAAACAGTATCTCTATCATAATACGACATCCCTCGGCTAAGTGCGCCGAGCCGTACAATTTTGCAATCAAATGCCGTTAAAAGCCTATCGACCCTATTCTTAAAAGCCTCCCATTTATGCTAATCGACTGGTAGTCGAATAGATGGTGGTTATTTAAACCGAAACAAAAGATAGTTTCCATCCTTTAAAATAATTGCATTTTTTTCTTCTATCCACGAAACGCCTGATCCAAAGGGTTTGACGATCCTACAATGAAAAAAATAGGTGCTCAAGAGGCTCGATATCATCACCACAAAATTCATCATTTTATCTTATAGCGCCATTTAAAACAACAAATAAATTTGTAGCAATAATTCTGTGGATAAATTTGTGAAATGAAAGTTCGTAGTGTGAGTCTATTGCGGAGGATCATACAGGGGGAATAAAAGGAGTGGAGGAGTGGCGGTAGGGTAATATCAAGAAGAAAATGGTTTTTTAAGCAAATTATTTTTATTCGTATTCACCAATATAGCAAACCAATAGTCACACCAGAACATATTATCCAGGTGTAACATGAACATGCTAATTTAATGTTATATCTTTCCATTCTTAGGAATGGCAGATATGAGTTTGTAATATTGGGAATCATGCTGCTTTTTAACACATTCAAAAAATTCAAAATTTTCCGACATGATGTCTTTATTATACACACTACCAGATCTAAACCAATGTTTCAGAAGAATGCCTTATTATAAATGTTAAGTAAAAGAATTACACCAAAAAATATCATTGCGAATATGGTCGTCATGCCGGTTTCTTTAAAACGAATGGTTTATAGTCCAGCATCTCACATATATTGTACAAAAGGGTTCTTATATGTTTATTGAAAAAACTCAGTTTCTGTGAAAAATAACTGTTTTAAAATAGCAAAAATAGCTCATCGCCGAAAGCCTGAATTGAATTTATGAACAGCAATTTCCAATTAGCACCGTGTGATTTATCCATAAAACCGTTTATCCAGGTAATCATAAGAAATTACAAATGATCTGCAATTAGCCATATTAAACCTCCCTTTTGAACAGGGGTAGCTAGAATCATAGTCATTCTCTTAATCTTTATCTGAACCACCATTCCAAAACAAAGTACACACAACAATAAATCAGCTCCTTAAAAGTTGCTCTGGAGGGTTTGAAATGGAGGACGGTCTATTAGTTATTAAAGCCAACTTTCAACACGTTAGATATAATATTTATCCATCTCTGGAAACTCGGGGCCAAACCAACTTTGTAACAGAGATTTATTAACAATTCCAATTAATTTTATCAAATTCTTTCAAAAAAAAATCAACAACAAGTCATAACAGTAATTGCCAACATCTGTTTAAAAATTTAAGGATATCGAAAAGTAATCTAACATTTTCGCAAATATAGCGACCCTTTAGCAGCCGTTTGATCATGATGTTTAATCTCGTCAAGGACAAATTTCATACGATTGCACAAGCGCCCCCCTTTGTAATTATTTTAAATCTAGGTCAGGAAAAGATGGGCTTCCAGTTTTCCATATACATCAACGATTTATCCTTTTTAGGCAAGATGTAATTGTATTATACCTCTCCTTGTGAGAAACTGACAGGGATAACCGTTATCAAAAAAATAGTCAAGAGTCACGAGCGGACCATTAATTTCATTCCAAAAAATTATAAAAACCCGATGGTAAACCATCAGTTTCTCAGAGATCTTATCATAGCAATGACCCAAGACAAGCAGCTTCCAACATTCAACAATTCGTTAATCGTCTCCTCATATTTTAAACAACTACTCGGTATCTAGCTCCGGAGAAGGGGTTGTTGCAAAAAGACGACGTAGTGGCATATTATCATTAAGATTGTTCAATGTCGTACAAATTTGATAAAAACAGCTTCAGCATAAAGAAATCCTTGTTCTGAAAATTTCATCACCCAGCAACAATACATAAATTTTCAAATACGTTTTTCCATCAGATGTTTTTTTTTGTTTCTCTAAATTACAAAATTACCTACTATTCTTTTTCCCGTCTTCAAACCACTGAGCTTTGGCCGTATGAAAAAAGCCTGTACTTTTTTTTATCATAAATACTTCAAGAACTTTCTTTTTCTTTCAGATCTGATGATGAAAGTTTACCATCATGGATAACGTTTGCTATTTTATGAGACTTTTATTTTCAGTTTTGAGCATGAAACCAATACAAAAATCATTATTTACCAGATCCATGACGGTTTTGTCTCTTTCTGAAAACTGAAAAGTAAAATTGATACCCTATGTGAGGACAGATACATAGGTTGAATTTATACCCTATATTGCAAGTCTCGAGGACCGGACATGCCCAGGTCCGGGTTTTTTGTAACGCGGGTGGTTTACTCCGACCAAAATACCCAGTTCCCCCCCCCCCGATATTAATTTTGGGTTTTTCTAAAACATTCTCTTGTTTCGAACAGTCTTACAGAGGATCTAGATACTATTTTATGAGTATGTCTTGTTAGAATAAAGTGAAAAAGGCTAATTCCAGGCTTGGCTATAACAGGATTAAGGCATTCGGTCAAACATGGGGGTACAAACAAAACTTGTAAAATCGTAGTTTAGATTTATCCCACAGGAACGTCTTACACAGAGCCATTGTGTTGTAAATTAAAGTAATAGGTTAAATTCGTGTATCAGCGTGCAAATGTTACCATTATAGCATCCCGAAAAGGGGGTGTTGCAACCACTAAGACAAAACGCTTCTAATTGAGGGACCATGATTTCGCAGCAAAATATATAACACAAACACCTTACATTTGGGAATTTAGAATATAGAATGGCTGTCAAACCTAGTGTATGGCTTTGTTGAAATCAGAAAGTTTTAAATTTTTAGCAAACGTGTTAATCATCCGGCATTTGGCGAATTTGAAGGTTTCTATAGTTATGGTGTCATGTGATACGAGCACAGTGTTATGGAATTTTTAGGGAGGTAGGTATCAATGGAAAGACAATGGATACATTGAGTCTACCAAAGTTCCAAACAGAATTGGTGTCATTAGTTAAAAATGCCAAAATAATAGGGGGGCATGACCAAACCATATGCCTTCCAAATGGGTATGCTACAAACTACCTCGGGTATATCAATTAGCCTTAAGTTAAAGCATCTTAATATACACTGTAATACCTGCTTAAGATTTGCTTTTAAAATATTTTATTTTAAAAGGGCATTTAGTGCTAAAATTCTTGACTTCAGATATAAATAAGCATTGCATTGTATTTTAAAATGACACCTACACTCATTAAAAATGTGCAGAAAATAACGTTGTTGTGACTGGCCGCTAGGGGCTAGCTCACAAAATAGTTTAAAACGACTTTTTTTACAGTTTTTTGCCCGTTTTGAGTCCCCTTTTTACAGTTATTTGCACGTTTGAGTCCCTAGCGACAGTCAAAACAACGTTTTTAAGAACATTTTTAACAGCCAGTGTATATGTTTTGGACTTTCAAAGTGAGGGATTGTGTCCCACATGTAGGTTTTCTGCTACTCATGATCAAAAAAAATTCTAGATTCACTTTTAGCAAAAACGTGCGCGAGTAAACCAACTTCTCTGTGTAACTGATTGATGACTCTGCCGTACAGAATAACTCTTTCTGATAAGGTATCACATAACTGTAATTTTTGGATATGAACTAACGTTGTGTTTATAAGCAAAAATTTGTATAGAAAAAATTGGCTTACCTCTAATTGATGTTACGGTTCTGGCCATATCCATATCCAAATGGAACAGGAGAGACGAAGAGGCAGGGGGGGGGGGGGTTTTTTTAAAATGCCTAAAAAAATGGTGATTTTTTTCCTCAAAATATGCACCTTCCTAATTAAATAATTCTTTAAACCTCACAAATCGTTAATATCAGCGGCTTAGATAATTTAATTCTCTTTCAGATTACAACAAATTGAGTCCAGTTGAAGATTGCAATCAAAAAAAAGTAATTACGGCTTACTTATTTAAAATAGTTCGTTAGTCAAAATATCGGGGGGCCATTTTGGGCGCCATCTTGGATTCTATTTTTTCGCAATCCTTAAAACATAATCCAAACAGCAGTTTCTGATGACCAGATGTTCCCTCCTGAATATAGTTACAAAAATTATTATTAGAGCAGCAGGGCCAAATCTTTCAGTTTCAAGATCCTTGGATAAAACTATATAGGACATACCCATGGATTCGAATGTCTGTTACGGGACTACTATCACGGGAAACACTGTTGAGCAAATAATTTGCCAATTTCTCTTGGTGATATATTGGGCATTCAAAAAATGTTCCTAAGGACTTGAATTTATGTGGTTGCGTGTCTATGTGATTCTAGGTAAGTGGACTTTATGCATTTAGGAAGATTGAGGCATATGTGTAAACAAGGGAATCTGCTTTGTCTACACGGCTAATGGAGGATGTGGTTTCCCCTTGAATATTCCTCTGTGTTAGGGGGTTCCCCGTTATTTAATCCCACGAACACAGATTTGATAGGGATTATGCTGAATACCACAACTCAAACAACACTACTATAAACACTGTTATTTCTGGAACTTGCACAAATGGGTCAAACCAATCGCGTTTGACCGTAAGATAAGGTAGAGCATTCAACGTTCAGCAGTACCATTCGCATTAGTCCGTGAAACTCTTTTTATAGCAGCTTATGGACGGGTTTCGGACCTTCATCCTATGGCTTCACACTCGGGAGTAAACAAGACACGCCCATTAGCATTCATCCGTTTATGCATAACGTATTGTTTTAGAATTTGTCGGATCCGCGGATCTTCTTAATACCAGCACACAATGATTGTGCTCATAGATTAAGCCCAGTGGCGGAAATATTCATGTATTCTTTTGTTCAGGTGGGAGCTTGTAGCGTCCATTGACAAAAACCCTCCTGAGTGTCAACACATTTTTGGCTTCTGTATCGGTATAGCCTTCCTCTTTCCTTTAGGATTGCCCAAGGATACCAGGCAATTGTTGACTGATCTCCTGTTTCTGTTACAGCCAACCACAAACTCGGCTAACTACATCCATTGGACACAGCCGTAAGTATGTAGACCATCCTATGTTTTCACAGTCAGCCACTACGATCTGGCATTTGCACTTTTTCTTGCATATGCATTTGGATAGGTTTCCTCCATAGGGACGTCAGCTCTCTGATGATCTCCGTCTTTGTTTTGGTTATGAACGGTGATATCTGGCTTTAGGGGGGCTGTCTCAGTGACTTCTGGAGGAACCACTATTTGTTTGTGTTCCTAATCCCAAGGACTATCCAGTCATTGGCCTTCTTCAGAAAGTTGGTTGGCTCTGTCTTAGGCTTTGGTAAAAGACAGGATTCGATAGGTGTGTACCATCAGGTGCTGCCCGAAAGAGATGCAGAGATGGAGTTTCAGATACTAAGCCAGGTGTTTGTGATGATTTTTTTTTTTCTGATTTGGCCTACGAGTACTGTGCCGACATGTAGAGATTGCGTGTCAAGTGGTTACTGTTTAGTCATGGCGCCAGTTGTCATCTTGCGCTTTGTAATTGAGTAGGACAGCTAACAAACCATTCTGCGGATGTGAACACACCGTGAACAATGACGATGATGACATAATGGCGACCGAGTTCCAATTGAGTAGTCTTGCCTCCACAGCTTACAGACTCTCTTGAATGGGGATGGTAAGTTGATCAGGATTTGGCGTTTGGAATGTACGGACATGTAGATCTGCGCGCTCCATGAATACCCCAAAGCTTTTCAGGAGGTGTCGACCTGCCCTTGTTTCGCCCACACCGTAAAGGCCAGAACCAACAACGCCATCTCTCCTTGTTCTCGATGACTCAGTCTCTGTATCAGATTTGCTTTTGTTTATTTTTGTACCCAGAAAGGTCCCCCCCCCCTTTGGCAGCGCAGATATAGTACTACGGCGATCAACAGTCAATCGGAACACATGCGTTGCACCACAATAGGCATCGATTTCAGTTTTACTCGCACGCCACATTTACTTAACACTATTCAGTGTTGTCGTTTTGAAAGCCCGGACCTAGGCTACCTGCCGGAATATGATTACTTTAACACCGGCTTATCCATAGGACATCTATAGCCATTTCATTCCATAACCATAGATTGGGTTTCTCTCTGTTCTAATTCTTTAACAAACTCATATCGGGCTTTCGTCTTCTTACTTTCCATGCATTTTGACCCTGTTGTCTCTGTAGAGTACGGACTTTCAATTGTTTAAGATGGTCTGAGTTAATTGTTATACATGTGGACCCTGATGTGGTTAGCCTTTCCAGTTGCAGGCCATAGTGTTTTCCTGCTCTGTAAAAGCACGGATCGTGGATCCGGGTCTGGTGGGTGGGATGAATTCCTACTTATACCTGCCCAGCTTCAGGTTATTGGAGCAAGAGTAGCGTCCCGACTTTCGATGTAGGAAATCTGGGACACAGTTTTAACTAGATGGTGAATTCCCGCGTCAGTTTGGGTACACTAGCATTATTGTATATCCATGGCACCCCCACTAAGGTGAATACTTGAATTGGTTATTGAAGTACTTTCGTTTAGCTTTGTGCTTACCCATGTCACATGATTTATTGAGTTCATCGGTCCGGTATAGATTTCAGCTTCCCGAAGGAAAACCGATGGGTTGGACTGTGTTTTTGTGTATTTAAGCAATATGCTGTCCGTCTATTTCTAGGCCTGGATCGTTTGCCACATTAATGCGTTTTGTGTCTTGCCGCACAAACTTTAATGGCACTGTTGGACTTGCATTTTTCTTGGTTTGGCTTTCATAGTCCGTGTCCACTGAGGAACGTGGGTAATTTTGTTCACCGTATTTAAAGTTCTTGATCATCTGAGCTCCTAGCTACGAGGCCTAGGGTCAGGTAATCTGGGGTATGCTTTGGCAGAATGATATGATGTTCAGATCCACATTCATTGCAGAGTACCCAGAGGCCTGTGTTTGGACTGGTCTAGGAGATCCAGACACAAAGTGAGATAGATGACCCTTTGCTAAGCTATCTTAAACACAGTTTTCTTTCATCGAGACATCGATGTGAAATAAAATTAAACTATAACTATGGCTTAGTGTGAATTAAAGCCGGGACTGAGGATGGATTTCCAGAGAGACGCCCCCAATTTTTCATAAAAAAATTAAAAAAATTTTTTTTGTTTTTTTTGCATATTTGGAAGCTTCAATGTATTAGATCACACCTGAAGTGACAAAGCACGAATTACGGCGTCATTTATGTAATAATTGATGATTAGTACTTTCTGCGTGCACGACAGAAAGTAAGCACGGTGTTCTAGTTGGGAGACAATAAGGATAGTCAGGCAAGTTCAAAACAAGGGTTTGCGGTTTTCTTTGTACTTGTTGTCCAATTAACCTTGCGGAACGTTCTTGGTGGTGTCTCTCCAATCGATTTGAGCAAACTGTGAGAGAAATTCGTGATCCAAAAAAAATCTCCTCTGTCACGTTAGATGTCCATATAAATTTTGTGGTGTTTTCGCTGTTCAGGTTTGTATTGCGTTGTGGTGGGCGAAGTTTCAGTTATGTGATATTTATTGGCGTTAGTGGCGACAGTCCTGTTCCGCTTACCCCTTAATTAGTCAGGCAGCAAGGTCCACTATATAATCACTTATGCCAACTTGATCCTTTCAAACTTTCATGTGTTTTTTTTGGGTTTAATAAGGATTGGAGGATACCATAAGGAATCGTTTGTCAAGCTTGTCGATATTTCCAGTGTCCCCCTACTTTCGTACATGGGGCCGCTTTTCCAAAAAAAATGGCCGCCCGCCAAAATCATAGAAAATTAAAAGCATTATTGTTACCACAAATACATCTAATAAGGGTAGTTTTTTCTAGGATAATTTTAGACAAGTGATCTCTAGAACATGTTTTTATAAAAACAGTGTTATTCAACGGATAATTGACGGCCGGTTTTTTTTTTTGCCAAAGTCAGCAGATATGTTTTGTTATTGATCCCCATAAACGAAGCTAATAAAAAAGACGACGCAAGTTTCATTCATCGATTATTAAGAATATGGACCTCTAAAGAAGGGGTAGAGATTAAGAAACTAAGACATTGGTAATGATTGGGGACTAGAGGGGAGGCACCGCGGCGCGTACGCCTGCGGGATCCAGCTAAATTGACAGTGAAACGGGAGTCGAGGCGGCGATCACTGAAAAAATGGAAGTCGATCCCACTGAAGAAGTGAAAACTATTGCAAAACCCACTGTAAACCACCAAACCCGTCAACCTGAACTTTAGGACTCCCACGAGAGGTCGCAAAAGGTTGGATTTTTTTTAACACTTTGAATAACTCAATCGCAGTATACTATCAAAGCTCTATAGGCCCATGTAGTTACCGATTTCGATAAGGAAGGAACGTCTCAAATGAAATGAATATTTAAATCCCCGGAAATTTCCGGTAGAATTATTAGTTTTTTACTCATATTTTTTTTTAAATAATAAAACTCCAATATTTAATTCCGTATAAGTTCCGTGTACTTTTCCCCCTCAAAAGTACTACCCGTGGGAGCCGAGAAGCCCCGTATTTATCCAGCTATTTTCCTCATAACTTACTTCAAACTCACATATAAATTGTTATCCCATCCTGTAGATGTAGTTTGCAGCATTTACTGTAGCTTAGGCCCGTTATAGTTCGGAGGTTCTGAAAGAGTTAAAACGGCAAGATGGTCAGCTCCGGTAATTTCCCGGGAGGTGATGGGTGGTTCTTCTCAAAACTCAGTGGGGTAACCCGTTTTAGTATCCATACGCCCCCCTCACAACATCCCGTATTTGTATTTTTATTACTCGTGTTTAAAGCAGATGGTTCTTAGGCCTATATAGGTCCTCCTTTTAGAAATATTAAAAACGTAATTTATCTTCATCCCGTAATTTGCAATGTATTTGATTTTGTTTTCTTCTCAAATCTCTGGGGGGTAACCAGTCGTAGATTCCATATCTACGACAAAGCGAAACATAACACGACGTTATTGGCCGTTTCGTTCTTTCCCCACACCTATTGCACTATTATAAGGAGCCTGTTTTTGCGTACCGCATATAGAATGTATAGCGTCTTACGCGTAATCGCGTTGGCACGCGCTAACCACATGTCGCCAACGCACTACGCATACGCGCCGCCGTTAGTAACTCGTACAAACAAAATGGCAATTTATCATAGCACACCTTCACGAGCAAATTTTCGTTGATTTTTTTTCAGTCATTTCTGAACGGATTTCGTCCAAATATAGGGTGGATAACACTGTACCGGTATCGCATGCACCTTCATGTTGTTTCGCGGCTAATATGGATCGAAATTGATCGGAGCCTTTTGCGACAAACATACCATACAAAATTAAACCAAATTATAGTAAGACTAGCGGGAGGCGCGCATTCGCGAGGGCCCGCTAGTTGAAGTCCGAACGGTGAGCGATCACTGTGAAACTGAAAGCGATCCATGGAAGAAGTGAAAACCTATACTTTGTTCGGTCTCGAGTTTGGGCATCGTTCTAGCATTTGGATTGCGCCGCCTTGGTTCGCATCTAAAGGCTGCAATTCCAAGGTTGACGCGTGCGTTTCTCGGGTGCAAAAGCCTAACACACTCAGTGACTCACCCCAAACTTGAGATCGAACAGAGTAATATTGCAAGACCACCGCACCAACCTTCACCCTTACCGTAAGACTCCCACGAGTCGCAGATTTGGTATTTTTATAACTTTTAATAACTCAAAGTTCCCGTACCTATCAAATCCTATAGCACATGTAGTTACCGATTCTAAGGATCGGCAAATGAATGACTATTACCCCTGTATACATTTCCGTCTTGTTATATTTTGTCTCGTATTTTTTGTTAAATAATAAACTCCAATATTTAATTTCCTGGGGGTGGTTATAAGTTTCCGTGTACTTTTTTTCCCTCAAAATTACTCCCCGTGGGGTAAAGCTAAATCTCCGTATTTTCCACAATATTTTTCTCAATAAATTTTTTTTTTTTTTTTTTTTTTTTTTTTTTTTTTTTAATCATATTTTGCAGCATATCCTGTAGTAGCTTAGGCCTTTATAGTTTTCCTATTTTCTAAATATTGAAAACGTCAAATATTTCATCCCGTATTTTCAGTATATTTTAATTTTTTTTTTCTTCTCAAAATCCGTGGGGTACCCGTAGTATCCATACGCCCCCCCCCCCCCGTCACAACATCCCATATTCTATTTTTGTATTCCTCGTAGTTTGCAGCATAAATCTTCTGGCTTATGCCTATATAGTTTCTATTAAATATTAATAACGCTCCAATATTTCATCCCGTATTTTTCCTTATTTTAATTTTGTTCTCTTCTCAAAATCTCTTGGGGTAACCCGTATAGAATCCATTATACATACGACAATCAAAGCCAAATACATGACGTGTTTTTGGCCGTTTCTTTCTTTCCCCACCCCGGTTGCATAATAATAAGGAGCCTGTTTTTGCGTACGTCGCTATAGCATGTAAGCGTCTTACGCGATCGTCCGTTACCACGCGTAACCATCCGTCGCAAAGCTCCACGCGGCGCTTAGTAACGCGACAAACAAATGTTCATTTATCATAGCAATTTCTGAACGTATTTTTCGTCCAATATGCCTATACCTACGCCCGGTATCCTTATGCACCTTTTCTGTGAATTGGCGCAATATGGATCGAAACTGGTCAGGAGCCTTTTGCGAACAACATACACACTACCCACAACATTACCAATTATAGTATGATAGTCCGTGTCACTACCTCCGTGCAGTGAATTGTCATACTTTTACGTCCGCGTCAAGAAATGCCGTTTTTGTGCGCACGCGTAAAGCGCCTTCGCTTCAAGTCAGCGCGAGCGTTTTACTCTTGCTACCACAAATCTCGCGCTGACGTCACTGCACAAGGTAGCGACACGGACTATAGAAGGTGTTTCCTTCTATATAAACATGGATGTCAACCCTTTGCATAGTAGTATTACTTGTAGCTGTTTGGGGGGGTTTACATATAAGGAAAGAGGGGATTGCAAGGATGCCTATCACAGGATCCTATGGTGAGCACGGAAGGAGTGGTATCATTTATAATACCTACGTCCCACAAGTGCTTTTTTGCATTTTTTTTTTTTTCTTTTAAAAAACCACTGAGCGCCCTCTGCCTTGTGTTTTAGGGGAATGTCCCTAGATTTGTTTTGCGTATCGTCAGGTTGGTATGGGAGTCATTTTCTTGAGGACTTTAGGGATATAGAATTCCAGCTGTATAAATCAGATTAGAACAAAAGTAGGCCCATCTTGCGTGTTGACAGTGATATTTACATGTTTCGTTTGGTATAACATTTTAAAAACCATATCTTTATCCCAGAAGCTATTAGCATGGCATCATTTCTATTGATGTATTTTAAGTCTCAATTCTCATGTAATGGTAGTACTTCCGCGAGCAATCCAGGTACTGCTTCAACAGTCTTTTAAAAGAGCAGACCTTTATGCTTTAGAAATCTGCGGCATTCTATTTTGGGACGCTTATTCCGGACTCTGGAAAACCCGAAACAGTACTGAGATGGAACACTGCGAATTTTTGCAACAATTACCATTTCCGCCAAAAAAGGATCTACACAAAAAAACATGGTATTGGTGGCTGCGTTTTGCGTGCTTGGGATATGCCATCTTATAAACCCAAAACTATGGTTTCTCCCTATTGCAACATCGTGACTTGTATCAATTTTTTCATCGCATGTTATAATCCTCTTGCACAACCGTGTGTGTGGGCGCCTGTTCCATAAAAATATCGGGCCATTTATTTCCACTCTCTCCGATTTTTTGCTTTATGGGATTTAGATGTATAGGGTATCTTGGCACAAAGCTTTCTTAACAAAGGCGTTCTTATCTTTTGATTGGTTTGATGTGCCAATACATGCACTGTTACTTTTCTGATATTTTGCAACTTGTTTTTTACAAGACAAGATAAAATACTGACAATGGCCTACCACATTTTGGGTCATTTTGACTGACTCGCGCCTATCTTTAAGGAAGTTTCCGAGTCTGCACATCCGGAGGAAGGTTTATCATCCCCATAAACTGTTTTGCAAAGCGACCTGCGTTGTTGTGGCAGCATCCGACGAAGTATTGATATAAAAATTTCCACCATGATTATTATTTTTTATCGCCCTGGTTTGAAAAGCAATCTTGCAGGGGGATCACGCAAGTTTACTTGCTGTATTATTAAAATTGCTACCATGACTTGGCTGGTAGTAGAAAGCGCTCTGACCCAGATAGTATTTATGATAATATATAAAGATGATGACGTCTTGGCCATTTTCGCGAGAGATGTGTGAAAGTATACTACAGCTGCAGATCACACACTCAATCAAAGTTTTTCACAATGTTCAGCGTTTTCAAAGGGTTGCAGGGACTTGTTATCCCCCTCATATGATGCCAGCTTTAAAATAAGAAGCCAAGAGAGCTCCCCAATTGGTCAGGTAGCTGGTAAATCACGCTGTAACGATCATCCCACTACAATCAGCAGTTGCATATTTCATACAATCATTAATTTGTGAGAATATCACGGTGTCAGTTTTGTCATTACATGGCATATGAGGATAGGGATCTAATTATGTAAACAACTTCTACAACTGGGATTGGGGACTGTTGTATATCGCAGTGCAATTGTTTTCATATATAGTTATCCTCACAAAGAAAAAAATGAGGCACACAAACATATCATAATCTGGTTGCAGACATAAATAAAGGGCCGCTTCAAACTCACCACCGGTTGCACGCTTGGTTTGCGCGGTTCTTCGGTCGGTGGTTCTATTTAACACATAAATCGCGGTTCAACCGCCCTGGAACCATGGTCAAAGACGTTGAGTTTGAAATGGTCACTAACATAATGTTGTCTTGGTTACAATCACTACCTAACATTAAGTGGA
>JAMKCH010061522.1:0-15562 GCA_023653785.1 Ophioderma brevispina
AGTTCCTTGCCATAGTATGGGCCCTGTAAAGACAATATAAATAACACAAAGAGTATCAGAAGAAGTTTTTGTGGGAAAATTAAAGACAGGATCAGTGGCAGTTCCATGGGTAAATGCTCTCCTGGAAGCAAGTGTCACCTCCCATTCAGAAATTTAATAGATTTGTAAAGGTTTAATTGACTTTGTCAACAAGAAATTAAAGGGAAATTTTGTGATCCACAACCTTGTCCAACGGATTTATCTAAAATACATCGGTCCTCGGACCGCTTGTGTCGCCTGCCGTCGCGGTAGTGAATGATAGGTCTAACATGACGTTTGATCTTGATATGTGACCTTGGACCTCATAAAACTAATGAGGGTTTGCATGTAATCCATAAACCAAGTTTGGTTCCAATTGAACTAATTTTACATTTTCAGCCTATTTTACAACTTGACCTCACATGACCTTTGACCTCATCAACAATTGATGAATCCCATGTTGCACCTATGATTCAAGTTTGGTTCCAATTGAACTTCAACTTTTCAAATGAGGTCAATTTTACATTTTCAGCCTATTTTACAACTTGACCTCACATGACCTTTGACCTTGGCATGTGACCTTTGACCTCATCAACAATTGATGAATCCCATGTTGCACCTATGATTCAAGTTTGGTTCCAATTGAACTTCAACTTTTCAAATGAGGTCAATTTTACATTTTCAGCCTATTTTACAACTTGACCTCACATGACCTTTGACCTCATCAACAATTGATGAATCCCATGTTGCACCTATGATTCAAGTTTGGTTCCAATTGAACTTCAACTTTTCAAATGAGGTCAATTTTACATTTTCAGCCTATTTTACAACTTGACCTCACATGACCTTTGACCTCATCAACAATTGATGAATCCCATGTTGCACCTATGATTCAAGTTTGGTTCCAATTGAACTTCAACTTTTCAAATGAGGTCAATTTTACATTTTCAGCCTATTTTACAACTTGACCTCACATGACCTTTGACCTTGGCATGTGACCTTTGACCTCATCAACAATTGATGAATCCCATGTTGCACCTATGATTCAAGTTTGGTTCCAATTGAACTTCAACTTTTCAAATGAGGTCAATTTTACATTTTCAGCCTATTTTACAACTTGACCTCACATGACCTTTGACCTTGGCATGTGACCTTTGACCTCATCAACAATTGATGAATCCCATGTTGCACCTATGATTCAAGTTTGGTTCCAATTGAACTAATTTTACATTTTCAGCCTATTTTACAACTTGACCTCACATGACCTTTGACCTTGGCATGTGACCTTTGACCTCATCAACAATTGATGAATCCCATGTTGCACCTATGATTCAAGTTTGGTTCCAATTGAACTTCAACTTTTCAAATGAGGTCAATTTTACATTTTCAGCCTATTTTACAACTTGACCTCACATGACCTTTGACCTTGGCATGTGACCTTTGACCTCATCAACAATTGATGAATCCCATGTTGCACCTATGATTCAAGTTTGGTTCCAATTGAACTTCAACTTTTCAAATGAGGTCAATTTTACATTTTCAGCCTATTTTACAACTTGACCTCACATGACCTTTGACCTTGGCATGTGACCTTTGACCTCATCAACAATTGATGAATCCCATGTTGCACCTATGATTCAAGTTTGGTTCCAATTGAACTTCAACTTTTCAAATGAGGTCAATTTTACATTTTCAGCCTATTTTACAACTTGACCTCACATGACCTTTGACCTTGGCATGTGACCTTTGACCTCATCAACAATTGATGAATCCCATGTTGCACCTATGATTCAAGTTTGGTTCCAATTGAACTTCAACTTTTCAAATGAGGTCAATTTTACATTTTCAGCCTATTTTACAACTTGACCTCACATGACCTTTGACCTTGGCATGTGACCTTTGACCTCATCAACAATTGATGAATCCCATGTTGCACCTATGATTCAAGTTTGGTTCCAATTGAACTAATTTTACATTTTCAGCCTATTTTACAACTTGACCTCACATGACCTTTGACCTTGGCATGTGACCTTTGACCTCATCAACAATTGATGAATCCCATGTTGCACCTATGATTCAAGTTTGGTTCCAATTGAACTTCAACTTTTCAAATGAGGTCAATTTTACATTTTCAGCCTATTTTACAACTTGACCTCACATGACCTTTGATCATTGCGATTAAATAAGTACTAATGATATATTTACCTATAGAAATAAAATCATTCTTGATTGATAACAGATTACAATACAATGTAGCTTATTTTTTTAAAAATTCCAGTATTTAGACCTGCTTAAGCAATGAGTGGTATTCAGGTTCCTTTTTTGTACTAACTGCAACCTTGTATTCATTAGTTAAAAGTTATGTATTGCCAGTTTTGGCAGGGAACAACAATCAATGGGAATTGACGGTGGCTGTCTGCCGATTCTCGTAATCAATTTTCACGTTCATTCATTCACACTTAGTTTGGAGCTTCCGCGGTGGGAATATACCACCGCTTCGACAGCTAAGGGACATAACAAACGGCCCCGATTCAATGCAGTGGGCACACAAGCAGTGACCAGATATGCTATCGTCCGAGACGTTAGGGAGAGATGGCATGTATCAGCCTGTACCAAAGCCACGCCCCGTTGTACAATAGACGAACCACCGTAGCGTGGAATTTAAATAAAGTTTGACGCACTCGTCAATGGCGCACCCTGTGGTGTCACCCAATTTGCTTAGTCCGTCAGAGGCCGTTTTGCTTTTAAAATGTGCAAACTCTCCAGTAAACAAACCATACTTTGATATCACCAAATAGGCAGGCCTCATAAAAGTGTGAACTGGTATGGAATAATGTAGGCGCAAGAAAATGCAAGGGACGCAGGGGGATAATTATGTGTGTTTATTTCACGGAATTCTGTGCAAACGCCTTCAAGTGCGTTTGGTGTACTTTTAGCCTATTTGGTGGTAATCAAAGTATAGGCAGACAAGCATTTAAAAATACAAAATTTTCAAAATTAAAAAAAAAAAAGTTGATTAAAAAAAATCAAGTGTTAAACTGCTGATTAATTTCAATGTGAAATTACAAAACCCTAAGGAAAATGATCCCTGTTCTGCCTTCAGTAAACAAGAAAAACTAAATAATGTTGACTGATACAATAACATCCAATATAAACACCCCACAAATTATCTTACACTGGTTGCCTGTCTGTTGCTCCACCTGTTGACTGATCAGTCCTAAACCACATGATCAGCATACAAGAACCATACAATATACAATGGATGGCAGGGGATAGGCCGGATGATTCAGACAGGACCACCATAGCGCATCCTCTATGGGTTTGTAATTGGTATTTCGGAATTCGGTAATTTTTTAAAAATCAGTTATTAATTGACAGTTACAAGAAAATTACAATTTCGAGAGGGTAGTGGTTTCAGATGCACACCCTCATTCAAATTGCTTGATAAGTCAAGTTGCGGGTGCTGAGGGTATATTGTACTCATAAAGTGACCAATATGAATAGAATTAGCACCCTAACTGAGCTGACTGGTGTGTGTTGGGTTATCATAATCATACCCAAAATTACTTTTAATGCAAGACTGAATGAACGCAACTGACAGTGCCAGGGGAGAGTGAGACCATATTGTTTATGGGCAATGGAATTCTCCCAAGGTTTCATGAAACTTAGGGTAAAAAACCAAAGCCACACATTTCTGTGGTAAGTCAAACAAAAAATATTAGTTATGTTGCCTTCTGCAACCGATTCTAGGCAAGTTTTTACTATCCAGATGCTAAAATTGTGCCTTTTTAACACTTCTTAACTATTAAAACATCACTTAATATTTTTCTTTTCTTTTTTTAAATGCCATGTGGGGGATTGGTGATGTTCAGTCATTGAGGTGGCTTCTGAAATGACACACAACATGAAAAATACTGAATTAAAGGGGGGTGGCCCGATTTAAGGATATGGAAAGATTCCCATGTAATAGATTGGCTTCACTACAAAACCACACCTGATACATGTTTCGCGCGATATTTCAATCCTTTTGATGTGAGAGCTAAAACGCTATTGTAAGCCCATAGATTACTATGTAGAATTATAATTGGGGAGACCAAAATGGGGCAACATTTTGCTCATAACACCAAACAAACGTCATTTGGCTCTAAGATTTCCCAGGATAATGAGAAAAATAGTAGGTTTCTTCTGATTACCAACATGTGGACAACGTCCGATAAAATCTGGGGCTTCTGGGGACGAGGCTATTAGCGATCGGGCCATGGTACCTTTAAAAGCTGACTCAGAAGATTTCCTGGGATTGCATCCTAATTTTCTAACATGAATTTGGTATTGCATTTATGGTATGACGTCTAGTGGACGCCTCAAGTTCAGAAATACCTAAACACAAACAAACGAGCCTTGTGCACCAAATGATCTAAATTATAATAATAAACAGTTTAATTGATCTGTACTTGATTTGGTTTCACGAATTGGTATGTCCCAAAACATTACATAAATCAGAAGTACACCATACACACAATTTATTTATATTAATTTGTAAAACAAGAATGTCCATGATGTCCCACATGTAGCTTGCAGTTCAAAGATATGTCCTCACAGCGAAGATCCAAAATGACAGCGCACGAGTTCATACAAAACTCAGGTAATATATTCAAGGGAATCTTCTCAGTCTGAAGGTAATCTTGTTCAAGAGTTCAGGACGACGGGGGCTTTCCCTCGAGATCAAATGGTCCACAATAATAAAATCCAGGTAATAATATACCACCATCAGTCGTCGCTCTGTCCTCATATAGGACCACAAATTGGAATCCTTTTTTTATTACAAAAATGAAGCTCTTTGGATTAAAAAGACGAAGCAGACAATTTAGCTTCAAGCTCCGGCGGCATCAAAAATATTAAATCTGGCATAGATGTTAGAACTCAAATCTACATATTGTAGAGAAAAAAAACGATACGCTTATAATTATACTGTACAGCTCAGAGCTCAGTCAGCTCTTCTGATTTTCAATGTTGGCAGCAGAGCGTCCTTACTCAATCTCTATTATATCTTGACTTCACCAAGCTAGATTCCCCTTTCTAACAATAATCATTTACATCACCTCAGCTTTAAACATGACTGCACCATCACATCAGATCACAATCTAAATTACATCATTTCACATATATAAAAACTCTGGGGGGGGAATTACTAGGTCTGCAATGTTTTGATCTTTAAAGCATAAACAAGCTGACGCAGTCTAAGGTTAGCATTCTTGGGGAAATCCCCCATTCCCCTATTGGGCATCTAAACAGGTGCACTAGCAAAAACAACTAGGGGTATTCCCCTTTCTCTCTTTTATAGTAACAAAATACTTTTCCTGTGAGAATCTTTTCTCAAATAAAATTGAGAGAAATAATATTTTAAAGTTAATCAGAAAAATGGAGGCCATATAACACATACACATAGTGCTTGACCAAATACTATATAACGTGTGAAATAGTTAAGTCAGCGTATTGTCCCTCATAGAGCAAAGCTACCTTTGTAATAACATTACAGATCAGATTTTTACTTTACACAGAATTCTATGATATTGCTATACTATACACAAGTTTTACGCTCAAAATGAACGATCAGTTTTCATCTCAGACTTTGGGACTGAGCAGTTAAGGTGACATCTTAAGTTGGTTGGCTGATTTTAATCAAGTTATATTTCAAAATATATGAGTCTGCCTTTTATTAAGTATTATAACCTATGCGAAAGTGTTCAATCGTTTTATTTCTTGTTGTCATTTTACATTGTAATGCTTCATTGAATTTCATTAAAGGCTTAAACCACAAATCTCCACTAAGTTATGAAATTCATTTGATGTTCATCAAGTAACATGTTGTTCTCTTCCGATCTTCAGAACTGTATATTCAACCTCACACACTTCCACGCGTCATTAGCAGGTACATGTGCAATAATAACTTATATCATTTTAACTCTCACCAGGCAAACTCCATTGAACATGTGCTGTATTTAACTGATAAAAATATGCTCACTCAGAAATATTGGTGAAAAATATCCTGAGCTAGTTAGTAAATATTGTTTTGATCCATTACAGATGTCTAAAAAAATGGTACAATCAAAAACTTGATTTTTTTTTTTAATTATTAAATCTTAACACAAAGTAAGTCGTTTTGTGCTTCACATTAAAGAAAAAGCCCAGGCTTGCCAATACTTTTGTTATCACAACCAATGGCAGCCCTCTAAAAGTGTGAGAACTGGTATGGATAATGTAGGCCCGCAAGACACATGGCAGGGACGCAGGGTGTAGATATTATTGTGTTTTTTTCATTCACGATTCTGTGCAAACGCTCAATTCCGTTTGGTTTACTTTACGCCTATTGGTGGTACTCAAAGTCATAGGCAGAAAGAATTTTTATAAAAATACAAATTTCTTCCCCAAAATTAAAAAAAAAATGTTGATTAAAAAAAATCAGTGTTTAACTAACGGCTGATTTAAATCAATGTGAAATTTAAACCACCCTAAGGAAAAGGTGATCCCTGTTGCGTCAGTACAAAGAAAAACTAAATAATGTTGACTGACTACAAAATATCCAATATTAAACACCCCCACAATTATCTACATGGTTGCCTGTCTGTTGCTCACCTGTGCTGATCAGTCCTAAACCACCATGATACAGCATAAAAGAGCATAAATATTCCAATGATGGCAGGATATGCACAGATGATTCAGACATGACGCACCATAGCGCAACCTTATGGTTTGATAATTGGTAATTTCGGATTCCGGTAATTTTTTTTAAAATCAGATATCAAATTGAACAGTTAACAAGAAAATTACAATTTCGATGAATGGTAGTGGTTTCAGATGCAACAACCCCCTCATTCAAATTGCTTTGAATAAGTCAAGTTTCTGGTGCTGATGGGTATATTGTACTAAAAGTGGACCGCAATATATAGAATTTAGCACACTGAAACTGAAATCTGACCTTGTTTGGGTTGGGTTTAAATCATAATCATACCACAATTACTTTAAATTCAATACTGAATGAACGCAAACTGAACCGTGGCCAGGGGGATTGAGACCATATTGTTTCATAGGGTCAATGGAGATTCTCCCAAGGTTTCCATGAACTTAGGGTGAAACACAAAGCCACACTTTTACTGTGGTAAGTCAAACAAAAAACTCTTAGTATGTTGCCTTCTGCAACCGATTCCTAGGCAAGTTTTTTTACTATACAAAATGCTAAAATTTGTGCCTATTTTAACACTTCTTAACATATTAAAACAAAACATCACTTCATATAAATGCCATGTGGGGGTAGTTTGTGATGTTCATCATTGGAGGTGGGCTTCTGAAATGACCACCACATGAAAAATACTGACTTAAGGGGTTGCCGATTTAAAAGGATATGAAGAATTTCATTTAATTAGATTGGGGGCCTTCACTACAAAACCACACCCTGTAAAGTTTCGCCTGCCGATAATCAATCCCTTTGAATGTGAAGCTAAAAACTTATTTTGTAAGCCCCATAAGATACCTGTGTAGAAATTAATAGGGGTCGCACGCCAAAATTGGGGCACATTTTTTGCTCATACAAAAAATCCAAACCAAACGTCCTTTGGCTCTAGATTTCACAGGATAAATGAGAACAATAGTAGGTTTCTTCTGCCTTCTGATAACCAAAATGTGTACCACTCCTAATAAAATCCTGGGGCTTCTGGGGACGGGCTAGTTAGCGATCGGGCCATGTAGCCTTTAAAAGGCTACCTCAGAAGATTCCTGAGGATGCCATCCTCAATTTTCTAACATGAACATGCAATCTTGGTATTGCATATGTTTAGGACGTGCTCGTGGACGCCTTTGTAGGTCAGAAATACCTTCAAACACAAATAAACGAGCCTTTTGTACACACTGATCTAAATTATATATAATAAAACAGTTTTTACATGATCTTTACTTACCTTGATTCTGGTTCAAGATTTTGGGTATGTCCAAAACATACATACATAAATTTCAGAATGAACACAATTAACACACAATTTATTTATACTTAATTTGTAAAAACAAGAATGTCCACTTAGGTCCACATGTACGTTGCAGTTCAACGATATTCCTCACAGCGAAGAGCAAAATGACAAAGCGCAAAATTTCATTTAAAAACTCAGGTGATAATTCCAAGGGAATCTGCTCATTCCGAAGGTATCTTGTCCAGCAGTTCAAGAGTACGACGGGGCTTTCCCTCGACGACAAATGGGTCCACAATAATCAAATCCAGGTATATAGCCACCATCAGTCTGTCGCTTTTGTCCTCATATAGGACCACAAACTAGAAATCCCCTTTTTTTGATTCCAAAACTGAAGTCTTTGGCTTAAAAGCGACAGCAGACAATTTAGCGATCACTCCGGCGCAATCAAAATATTAATGCCTGTGTACACTAGATGTAGACTCAAATCTCCCATTATTTAGATAAAAACATGCTGATAGAGTAGAGTTTGATAAGAGATGGGCGCAAGTAGGAGGGGTTGATATAAAGGGCAAGAGTGTGTGCAAGAAGGAGAGGAACGGTGCCAAGAGGGGGTCGAATGGACGAATTATAACTGTACATCTCCAGAGCTCAGTTTACAGCTCTTCTGATTTCAACTTCTGGCAGAGAGTCCTTACTCAACTCTATTAGATATTGGACTTCACAAAGCTAGATTTCCCCTTTCTAACATATCATTACATCATCCCTCATGGCATAACATGACCTTGCAACCATCAAATCAGATTTTCACAATCTAATTAATCACTTCACATATATAACTCTGTGGGGGCATTCCTAGGTCTGCAAATTTTTTGATCTTTTAAAGCATAAAACACGCTGAGTCAGTTACTAAGTTTTAGCATTACAATTGGGGATCCCCCAACTTCCCCTATTGTGCAATCTAAACAGGTGCACTTAGCATAAAAACTAGGGGTATTCCCCTTCTCTCTTTTATAGTAAACAAAATACTTTTTCTGTGTGAGAAATCTTTTCTCAAATAAAATTTGAGAAAAATAAGATTTTTTTTTAAAAGTTTAATAATCCGAAAAAAATGAGCCCAAAAAAATAATAAAACACATACACAGTGCTGACCACATACTAATAACATGTGTGAAATAGTTAAGCTCAGCTTAATGTCCCTCGTAGAGAAAATCATACCTTTGTAATAAAATTACAGCTTCAGATTTTTTTGTTTCTTTACACAGAATTTCCAATGATACTGCTATACTATACACATTTTTCAACTGCTAAAAAATGAAAGATCAGTTTCAATTGTTAATCCTCAGACTTTGGTATTGCATCAGTTAGGTGACACAGATCTCTAAATTTTGGTTGGCTAATTTTAATCAAACATTTATAATATTTCAAAATCCCCCCCCCTCTTCTGAGTCTGCCCTTTAATAAGATTATAACCTATGCAGAAAGTTTCACCAAATGCTTTTTATTTATTTTCTTTTGTGTCATCATTGTCCATGCTTCAATTAATTTCCTTCAATGCTTAAACCACAAATCTCCACTAAGTTTGAAATTCCATTTGATGGTTCTCAAGTAACCATGTTGTTCTTTTCCGACTCAGACTGTTTTCAATTCAACCTCACAACCTTCCCTCCATCCACGCTTCAATCTGCAATGTACGTTTTCAATAATAACTTTCACTATCATTTTACTCTCACCAGGCTACTCCCTTTGAAAATGTGCTGTATTTACCCTGATTAACATATGCTCACTCAGAAAATTGGTGATAAATATCCTTAGGCTATGTGGAGTAAATAATGTTTTTTATCATTAAAATACAAGCCTGTCTAAAAAAATGGTACAATCAAAACTCTTGATTTTTTTTTTTAATATTAAATCTTAACACAATTAAGTCGTTTTGTGCAGCATCACCCATTAAAGCAACAAAGCCCATGCTTTCCAATACCTTTTTTGTTCATCATCTCATTTGGCTTGTTTCAATTGAGAGATAACCCTGGTTTACTGCAGAATATCAAAAAATAACAATCGGTCCTCGGACCACTTGTGTCGCCTGCCAATCGCGTTTTGTGAATGATATGGCCTCACATGACCTTTGACCTTTGATATGTGACCTTTGACTCATAAACAAAATGAGGGAATTGCATTAAACCCCATAAACAAGTTTTTGTTCCAATTGCACTTCAACTTTTCAATAAGGTCAATTTTTACATTTTTCAAGTATCAGCACTTTTCAGCCTATTTGACAACTTGACCTCACATGACGACTCTTTGACCTTGGTATGTGACCGTTTGACCTCATTAACAATGAGGGATCCATGGTTGCAGTTGCACCTCTGATCCAAGTTTTTTTTTGGTTTCCAATTGAACTTCATTCAACAATCAACTTTTCAATTATGTTACATTTTACATTTTTTTTATCTTTTTTATTTTTACAAACTTGACTCACATGAACCCTTTGGACCTTGGTATGTGAATTGACCTCCATAACAAATGGGGTGGAGTCATGTTTGCAACCTGTGCCACCTGCCCCCAAATTTGGTTTGAATCCCTATCAAAGTATTGGATATGTCCCGGCAAATGTTAACCCTTTTTCACACAGACAACAACATACATCAACAACATTGGATGCAAAGTGATCCCTAATGGGTCCTTTTTCTTTTTCCTTCCTCTTCTTCTTTTCCTTCTTTCGTTCTTCCTGCCTTAAGGCAGGCTACCCAAAAACCATTGTGCCAATTTCTGGTTCGTTGGAAAAATGGTGAAAGAATTTAGTTTTATAAATTCACATTTGAACGATTAGAAATTCTTAATTCAAGGAAGGGATTAATCTTCATAAAGAAACCTTTAATACAGATGCCGGAAGAAAACATTTGCATAATGGTGGAAATTATCTTCATTAAAGTTTGGCCTTTAATATAGTGTAAAACATTCAACATACTAGGAACAGGCACTATGTTTTTTAACAATAAGAGAATCATGACCGTACAACAAACCTGGAGGAGAGAGTTTTTAATGGTCTTTGAATCATGAAACACCAAATCTATCCATTCCATACTTTCCTTCCTTCTCCAAATTCAATTTTTATTATTGATTTCCCATGTCCCACAAATATAGTGCATATTTTAAAACCCTTTCTTGGATTTGGAGTGTTTATTTTGGTTCCAATTTATCATTCATTCTGGCATGATTTTAACAAATTTTGTCATAAATAATAATTCAAAGCTCCATTTCATGAATGTGCACTAAAGATTTTGTATTTGTTTATTATTTAATGAAATGAACAATTTTATATCAATGGATTGATATACCAAAATCTGGGTTTGATTGGGGGGAGGGGTTAGGGTGCACATGTGTGTCAATGCTGATAGAAGTGGTAGTCCTTAATGAATGTGAAAAGTAGAGCCAATTGGGCTGGCTAAAAATCCTAAATTTTATTATCCAAAACCATTGTTTTAACACATAATCATGAAACTTTGCAGAAATTTCACATCTAAATGTTATTTATCAATTTGTGGGACAATCAACCTTCCATTGTTAAGTGTTTCTGACTGATTGCATGAGTACTGGTGAATAAAATGACCTAAATGGTATGTGCGTGATCAAGACCCCCAGTTGGCACCTCTTCTGGCAGTTCTTTAGACCCCTGGTCAAGTATATTTTCAGTTTCTTAAAGACTCCTACTTGCCACAAAACTCACAAATTATAGCTTCCTGGGCTAAAATTTTGTAATTTTTGCCATTCTTACAGCTCATACAACACCTTAACTTTAGCCTAAAATTTAGTTCCCAAGTCCATAAAATGGCCACAAAAATCAGTTCCCAGACCACTACTTAGTCAAAATTTCAGTTCACACAAGCCCCCAAGTTTAGCACTTTGCGTCGCACACTCCAACCCTAGACCAAAGTTGGAGTGCCTCCCCCCCCCACCCAAAAATGGCAGTTTTCAATCAGACATTCATGAAAATTACTAATCCAACAAAATATAGGTCCTTGCATCTATAACATGGCCCCATGGCCTTTTATTTGATTGTGCACCGAGCTAGAAACCAATTGGGGTCATCCTAACAATTTGAACCTTAGGGCTCGTCCCTATTCACAGAAACAAGCCAGGCGTACAGTTCCCACAGTGTGGGATCATTATGCCCCTTTTTTACCTCTTTTCTGCATGGTAACAACGGATCAATAGTGAAAATGTTTGCCTAGACAATTACGGCTACATCATTAAAGGATCTAACAATGGCGAATTAAAAAAAAAATGCACTCCGTTAGTTACCTTAACTTTCAAAAGAGAAGGAAAGTTTATGACAACTGGAAAGGCTTGTCTTATATTTACAATACGACATGGGTTTGAGGTACTGTTTCCCAGGAGTTGTATGAATTTATGATTGTTAAGTAGTCTTGATAAATTAAATGTCTTATCTGTTTTTTCACACCTCAAAAATCATTATTTAGGAAATAAAACTTGAAAAGTGAAATTCTCATTGCTTAACTCTGAGTCATATATCCGTAGATAGGCCTACCATGGGGCGGCAGTTCCGTGCCACCGCACTTTGTAGTCATACCATTGGGCGGTCGTACATATGCAGCACGTATGGAATGGTGGGATTTATTACATGTAAACATTCTAAATAATGCAAAAATCTTGGTTTCTTTCTTTACCAAACAATAATATAAAAAACAACTTCAATTTTATTATTTTTTCTGGAAATGTTGTGATAAGCCATTCTAAATATGTCAAACAAACCTGGTTTTAACCTAAATTTTGGTGTGCATGTTTTCTTGGAAAAAGGTTGTGTCCTTTAAATATAACCTCTCATCATGTTTGCTGAGACAATTTGTAATTTAAAATCCCTTCATTCTTCTTAGGTGACACAGTATTTTTACCTTTACGGTCTTAAAATTAACAAAACAAGAATTGTCCAAAATTTGCTCATCCATACAGCGGCACCAATGTATTTATCTTACAAAATCCATTTATTTGGATTAACAAACTTTACTGCTAAAGAAGAATACATTTGATTCAACCAAAGGTCATCAATCAAGAGAATTGTTAATTCGACATTAAAAAACACGGCCTGTCACCACAAATGTTCTAAAATGTGAAGTTGTGAATTCAATGCGAGACAAAAAAGGTTTTGGGCTTTTTAAATTTTTTAAATGTGTTTTTTAAATGCCTTTTTTCTTTCCTTTCTTTTTTTATGTTTTTAACAACTTCCGCTTTTTTTCAGAGGAAATATAACCATTTGAGCAGCCCCCCCCAACAATTCAATAAAAATGAAAATTCTCCTCACACATTTCTGATTACTTTTGCTTAGGGTCCCCGGGTTAGGTTTTTCTTTCATTGTGTATCGAGCCATAAACCAATTGGGTCATCCCTAACAATTTGACCTCAGACTCTCTTTTCACAGAAACAAGCCAGGCGTACAGTTCCCACAGTGTGGGATCATTATGCCATTTTTACCTACTTTCTGCATGGTACACTGATACAATAAGTAAAATGTTTGCCTAGACATACTGCTACATCATTAAAAATATAACAATGCAGAATTAAATGCACTGGGTTAGTTCACTTTCAAAAGAGAGGAAAAGTTATGCTGGAAAGGCTTGTAGTATTACAAATACTACATGGTTTGAGGTACTGTTCTCAAGGAGTTGGATGATTGGTGATTGTTAAGAAGTCTCACCTTAAAAATCATTATTTTAGGAAATAAACTTGAAAAGTGAACAAATTCCACTCTGAGCTTCACTCTGAGCAGGCACATAGGCAGCCTGGTGGTTCCAAGGTGGCAATTTCCTGGTAGGTGCAACAAATGTCCCGATAACAAGTAACAAATTTCCCGGTCGCAGGGCAAAAGAATCCGAAAAGGGGCTGATTTAACATGAATATCCGTGTTTTATTTCCCGATTTCCCCTCAAGATTTTTTTTCAGAGGGGGCAGTCTGCCCCCCTTTGCCCCCACCTGGCTATGCCACTGACTCTGAGCCATGCGGTAGTAGGCCTACCATGTGGCAGTTCCGTGCTATCGTACCTTGTGGTGTGGCCCCGTAACCAGGATGTTTTTAGGGGAGGGGTGAATTTTTCTCAAACGGGGACTTTTCTCCCAAGTTCTCAAACTTTTTACCGACCCCCCCCCCCCAGTTACGGGCCTGTAACATGTGGTCATGCCATGCAGCGGGATGGTGTGAGTTATTACAATGTAAACATTCTAAATATGCAAAAGCCTGGTTTCTTACAAAATTGGGGCTCATTTTTAACCACATTTGGTGTGCATTTTTCTGGAAAAGTTGTGTCTCTTTAAATATTACCTCATCCATATTTGCTAAGGCAATTGTAAATTTAAAATCCCTTCATTCTTCTTAATTGTGACAAAGTTATTTTTACCTTGACGGTCTTAAATTAACAAACAGAATTTTTCAAAATATCTGCTCATTCATAACAACGGCACCAATGTATTTATATTACAAAATCCATTTATTTGATTAACAACTTTACTGATAAAGGAGAATACATATGGATTCAAAGCAAGGTCATCAAGAGAATTGTATTTTAACAAGGTGCATTACCACAAATGATGCAAAAAGTGGAGTTTTAAATTCATGTGAGACAAAAAAGTTTTGGGCTTTTTAAGTGTTTTTTAATGCTTTTTTTTTAATATTTTAACTTTCTTTTTTTTTCAGAAAAATATAACAATTTGGCCAAAGAGCAGCCCAAAAAAATTTAATTAAAATCAAATTCTATATTACACATTGAATTGCTTAGGGTCTTTCATCTACCCTAACATGCCTTATCAAACCTGTGATTTTGGTTATCAAAAACCTTGTCTTTTTCTCATCTCATCTACAAAATATTTTGGCTGCCATTATTATGTAATAGGCTAAAATCTGGGTTGTTTATATATGTACAGTAATCTATGGGCTTTGTAATACACACAATTACAGCAACTGTTAAAATGGTACATGTAGACTTAAATTAAATTTTGGAGCAAAGAATGTTGGCCTATAATGTTGACCTTTCCTATGAAGCACAGAAAATTTAAGTCTTCAAAAACTTATCTCTACAGACATGTTCAAGGTTTTTATGACGTAAACAACAAATTTCCCCCATTAGGAATCATAGGTTTTCAATGTGATACACCTTATAATCAATTTCTTCCCCTTCCATAAAAGCTTACTGATCCCCATCAGCAACATTATACTAGATTCCACTGCTGTCTGGACTAGCTCTCATTTATGTGAAGGTATTGAAAGAGCTCCAGAGCAGCTGCACAAAATCAACAGTGCAGTCAAAAAGAAGTTGTCATTACATAGCAATGGATTAATGATTAAGGACAGACATGGATGCTCATGAGATATGGCATCTTTTATGGGCAAAGTGTATTTGATTTGTTGTGCATGTTAACACAGATTATTTTTGCCATACTTCTCGAGGTACAATATGAATTATTACTTCTACCATCAAACTGCAAGTTTGTTTCCCATGATACTTGTTGGGGAGTGCATGCAAGGGGCACTCTCATGTCAAGTAGAGAACACAATAGACATAAATCCGAACAAGCAC